>QWTY01056149.1:1529-16348 GCA_008033365.1 Pseudorectes ferrugineus
TCAAGTGTTGCCACTAGCAAAGCCACTTTAGATGACACTTTAGGCATGTCAGCAAAAAGCACGGGTAATGTTAAGTAGATACTGCAGCTGAAAAAATAAATTAATAGAATAATAAATCCTCACCAAATGAAAATTTAAATATTTGGCTTTAAGCTGTAGTATTATAACACCGCTAGCAATTTATACCACCATTGTTTTAAATTAATTGTTATTAATAGAACTATTCATCATGTGTTTTCAAATATGTGATGCTTTTACAGCTGTTACTGTTGAATCTAGAAAATAGGTCCTTGGAATTGAAGCTGCCTTTTCAACCTGTGTTTCTCACTTGATGATTCCTTGGGAATTTGTACCATACTTGAATTATTAGTAGTCTTTTGTTAACATTGCAATAGCAGTAGTTATTACAGTGCTAACAGCAAGAACAATAGGAGAGGGATTCTGCATTAGACCACAAAGGGACTAGATATAATTCAGGGGATGTATATGCTTAGCATAACAAATGCAAATTATTGGAAGTTAGATCTGGGGTTGCCTCAGGCATTCGTAACATCTGCAAGTTAAAATCTTTTTCTTTTTGTGGAAGTGACATCAAATATGAAGGGGGGAATTGAGAGCAGGTTGAGAAGAAGCAGAAATAGAGTAAACCATTAGCAGGCTGTGGCTATCCTCTGGAAAGCACATTTGTAAAGTTCATAGGTCACTGGGCAATGGAGGTTGGATGTTTAATGACACACTGTGTTGCTCTGTTCCTGGTTGCTGTTGTGTGGTGCTGGAGACAGCAATGTCATTTGAGTGACCACCATAGCTGGTTCCATGTGATAGAAAACTGCCTACACAGTACCAAGTGTTTGAACTGACTGTGTTTAATGAAGCTGCATCTGTTACTTTTCGCTGTGATTTTCTTCACAATAGCCTGGCATTTGACAATTGAGCACAGCGAACACAAGTAGTGTCTAGCTTTTGGAGGTTAACTTACAGGATTTCTGATTTTTCTGAGTAAGAAACAATAATGTGAAAGCCTTCACAGCTCAAACACATTGCTTTGATTTCAAGTGAGGAATATATTACATTTCTAGAGAATGGACATTCTATAAACTATGCATTTCCTATGACCAGGTAAATACAGATTACTTCCAACTAGTCTTTTAAATTCAGTTTTATAATGCTTTTTCTGGTAGCTACTGAGTAGCTACTACTGAGCTGCATTTAACTGCACTGCAGTTGCAGCGTACTTGATGATTAGTTAGTTGTGATTCTTCTGTTTGAATTTTACTTGAATGATTTTTTTATTCTTCAAAAAATGGAGAGCACTGTCCATGTGTTGGAAAAGCCATGAAAATATTTTTCTAGCTGTAACACCCAAGAACCTCTGCGTATTTTTTGAGGTTTCCAACGTGAACGTTGCTTCTTACTAGGAAGCAAATTGAGGCACTTTTATCACTATATTGAGCTGTGCAAGTGTATGTAATCTTAGATCTTTCACTAGATTGCTGAGCAAATATGCAAACTACTTTTTGTATGTGTGAAAACAAATGAAATGGTATAAACTCAAATATTTGATACTACTTTTAGTATGTATTTTCAAGTGAATAATAAACAAACAACTAAAGCATGGCTAAACATTGACATCCATCTTCTCCTGTATCAACCCCCTTGAAAAAACAAACTCAACAGTTTGGTTGTATTTGCTAAGATATGTTTGTTAGTGAACAGATATTGTGTGATACTGAGGATCTTCGGTGTGTTTTATGACTGATCCTCTGAAAGAAATAAAACATCATTTTCTTGTCTGTAACATTCAGTTTTGTCTTAACCCATTCAGGGAAAAAGCTTATTTGTCCAGTTGATGGTAATACAGTTTTACCTTTCTTGAGAAATCTTTCTTGCTTGAGTAATCCAGTTAGTGGCAGACATTTAGCAGAGATTCCATATGGCATAGTCACATGGTGTGATCTTCATAAAATACTCTAAAGAAGTGGTTTCCAGCAGGAGGCAATACAGTACAATGTCTCAGCCACCTATTAGCCACATCACACCTTATGGACAGGAATGTTAATATCATTACAGGGTTGGCAGCTGAGGACTTGACTAAGTCATTACAATTACTTTTCTTCTGGTTTAGACAAGAAAGGGGACCTTTTAATTGGTACAGCTTGAAGGAAGTGATTTTTTAAAGCTCATTAAGAGATTAGGAGATTGTGTGCTTGATATCTTTCCAGTCCTAACTAATTCTGTAAATGTGGGAGTTTTTTAATTGGTAACAGTCAGTTCTATACAGAGTTTTAAATATTAAAGATATATAATTTGCTGTTAAGGAATAGCAGTGGTTTCATGGCTGGCAAAGTATCATCTCTTGTACACTGATCTTGAAGCAATAACATAACTGGCAAGCAAACCTGGTTTTACAGCTTTGAATAGTTTGACCACATCCTGCTGTGCAGGAACATGCTTATGACTGTTCATGTAAAAAATTGGCAGGCACCCAGTTGCTCATCTGAAGCAAGTTAAAGAATCCTTCTCCATTTTGAGGCGCTGTTTGGCAGCAGGCGGCACTTTATCATCACTGAAAACAATGACGAGATGCACTATGCTTGACTTCCCATCATTATCAGTTTCGACTAATGACTAAGAACTGATAAATGTCTATACTTACAACTAGTCAGCTTCGTGCTAGCTTTGTTTTTGTTCTGCTAAAGCAATTTTCCTCCTTTCACACCAAGTAGTGTGTAGAGCTCTGTGTTACCTGTGATTCACAGAGCATTAAGGCATTCTCAGCACACATGAGTGAACAGGTCTTACTGAGGTAGTAAACCCAAGAGCTGTATGAAATGTAAAAACAAGAAATGTAAATGAAAAAAAATATTTACAGATCTTGGACCCTTAATTGGGGAATACTAAGGTGACAGGTTACAATGCCTCATGACTCTTGGGACAGAGGTGATCCCTTTGCAAGCCAAAACAGAGTTTGGGACGTTATTTTTTGTACTTTTGATTAGCAGTTTGGTTTTACACTCTGTGTTTTGGTACCCTTTGGCACTTCTTGATTAAGGATGCTAATCAAGTTCTTGGCTGGCAGGAGCACATCTGACGGTATCCTCCTACCTGCTCTGTCAAGGTGCTTACCCTGCTTTCCCTTTGCCGCTGATATTTGGGAACAGGAAAAGAAGAGGTAGGATGCTGTATTCACAGTTGTTTATGAACCAGGCAGCTGCTGTTGGGTACTGATGATTTTGGTCATGGGCTTATTTCAGGAGGAAAGTAAAAGTAAAGGGGATGTTTATTGTACTTTGAGGATGCAAAAACCATGCTCGTTCACTCTAATGGCTAGTTTCCTTTGGGAAGGCAACAGCAAGTTGCTGTTGTTCTCATTTGCATCCTTTTCTCTGAGAGGTAGCTGATGAATGGGCATGGGGAAGTTCCTTGCCAGCAGGATGGTTAAACAGAGAGAGGACACCTGTCTGCAGGATACCCCTTTTGCCCTGTGAATTTAGTCTAAGTCCTGAGAGAAAGCAATAGGGATATGAAGTAAGATATAGAGTAGATTAAAAAAGAAAAATAATTTGAGATTTAACATTAAAAATTGCACAGTGAGTGCAGGGAGTAAAGAAAGAGGGATTGATGAAATAGTTGTCAGTTTTTTTGGGATTCACATCAGTGGCCTCAGGTAAAGCTCACAGATGTCTCTTCTTTGGAGGTAATACTGAGTAAAAGGGATCCTGAAGGGACATCACAAAAAGCCAAGTTGTATGAGCAGTGGTTGTGATTAGCAATATTAGTTTTAGTCTGTGTAATTGCATTGCACTGCAACAGTGCTTTAAAATGACACATTTCATTTCCTCTGTACCTAAATAAAGATAATCCTTTGAAAGTTTGACTAAATCCATGTTTTAGGAAGTCCATGCTACACTGAACATGGTTAAATCCATTTTTTCTTTGCTCCTTCTCAGAATAAAAAGTGAATCTCACCAAGTGCCAAACTGAGCCAGTGATTGCTGTATTTGGGACACGTGGACTAAAATTATTGTGAATGATGCTGAAGAGCATCAGAAATCTTTTGCATCTCAGAAAAGGGCAGATTCTTCACTACTTGGCTGCTTACTTTTTCTAAAAACAAACCCAGTTTGAAAATATATAATAATTCTTTACTTTCCAAGATGATTAGGTGTGCTCTGACTCTCTACCTTGGATATATTTGTACTGGCTTTAGCATGAATATTTTCCAGGAGAATATTCAGTTAAATATTTGGCTGCATTTAGAAGACCATGAAGTATTTTTTTTCTTCTGAAGTAGGAACTTTAGTCCACTGGAGACTTAAATAGAGAGGAAACTGGACAAACAGAATCCTCTTGGTTTCTTACATTGGGTTTTCTGATTTGTGTAGCATGTCCTCCCAGATAATAACACCTGTTTAATCTTTGCCATAGTGCTCTGTTTAATTTGGTAAGGGTATGTGATTCACAGTTTTCAAAGCATTAAGAAATCTGAGGAGTGGTGAGATGTTCAAACAGGATACTAGGAGAAGGTTTAGGGACACTACAAATCTGTGTTTGTAGTGTCAGTTTGTCTCTCACAGTGATGTAACAGAGGTTGTGATTTCTCTGTAGGCAGGTATCTGTTAATAGAGCATGAAACTCTTTGGTTTCAGTGGAGTTGGAATTTCACTAGTGAAAGCGAGTATTTTGCAGCTTATTCCTTAGTTTAGACTTCAGTGAGGCTTTGGTTGCATTAGGTCTTGTATTTTTTGAGTTAACACTTCTTGCAGCTTGAAGTGCAGGTCAGATGGTAGGTCATCAGTGGAGGGAGAGGAGGATCCAAAGGAAATTACCCTAAGGAGCTCTTATACTGAACTTGTGTATTTAGTCCATGAATGCTAAGTGTGAGTAAATATGTAAATGTTAATGCAGTGTTTCCTTGAAGAGAGGGATTACGCTTTTTCTTTTTGAGCTTTAGAAGCAAAATTTTAATTGATACTGCATTTCTTCTTTTTGCTGCCATAAGGTTTTGACTGAATGATGCCCGGAGACACATCATTGTTTGCATTGTTAAATCACCTGTTGTTCCTCTGCAAACAGTGTGTAGTGCAGAATTCAGAAAATACATGTCTGCATAGTATTTGAGGGCATGATCAAGCTTGATATCTTTAATTGTAAACTTTAATGAATTTCCAGTTGAACATTCATCCTCTCTTCAGTATCTAGAAACTCCTCACACCTTTGAAACTGGCAATAAATTTGCATGCAGGCTTGTTCCATTAATTGCTATTTGACTCATCTATAATGGTGCTAAGCTTTATATTCACACAGCTTAGACTTTCAAGCCAATTTCTGGAATTAATTTAAATATTTAATGTCAAAACCCTAGGACGAAAGAGAGGAAAAATATTTTGTATGCTTATTGATCACCTGTTTCAGTAGCAGCAATCCATAGAGGAAACCTCCAATGTGATAAAAGCAGAATTCAAACAGTATTCCCTCTGAAGTATTACTGTGCATGCAATAAGGTTTATAGGTACCAAAACTCTTGTAGAGGTACCTTAAGTAAGTTTTCCATGATACTTAACACTTTACAGTTTCAAGTTAGGTACTGAGTGTTGAATCAGATTTCGCTTTGGTTACTTGTTGGATAAAATGCTGGATTTTCTTAAAAATTGGAAAAAAAAATAAAGCTGTGTGCTTTGTATGAAAAGCTGATTTCCATAGTCAACTTTCTAAGGAAACTTTATGCAAAATTACTTCGTTATTTTAGATACGTAGATGAGTTTGCATATGAATTCTTTTGAAAATCAACAATGAAGATTTTTTTGTTTCATTTTTATCATTAATCTGGAGTCTGAAAAGGCTAATATGCCTGGTCTGCACATTCATTTGCTTTTCCTCACTCGACCCTTCAATGTTCATAGGTTGCGATTTTGTGTTTTATTATGCCTGTATTAGCAAGTAGTGTGAACAGATAGTGGTGAATCTGGACTATGAAGTAGTTCTCACCATCGGACATCCACATTAACCCCTTTCTGGAATGGGGAGGGGGCATTTCTTTGGTTTGGTTTGGTTTGGTTTGGTTTGGGGTGTTTTGTTTGTCTGGGTTTTTTTGTACGGCTAGCTGTAGTCAAGTCCTATGGATGGAACAGCATTTGTGTCAGAATGCACTAGGTGCATTCCTGGAGTGCATCTTTGAGTTTGCTTAAATCAAAAAAGGAATCCAGTTTGTTTTCTCAGATAGCACTCCATGGTGCAGAACAAAGCATAATAAGTAGAGAAAATGCAAAGTAGCATGCAAATTGTGTATTACATGCAATTAAGGATAAAAATGAGATGATTTTAAGAAAGATAATGAGATTTATTAAGATAAATAGGGAAGTAAAAGCTATCAATATTCTTGGAGAAAGTATTCTAGTATGTTTGTATTCAGACTTTTTCCATTGAAAATTATTAGACTACTTTATATGCAGGCTTTTCTGGTGACTATTTTTGTCCTGTCGTCAAGATGAAAATGAACTTGGTTCCTTCAAGGAGAAATAGGTTTCAAACTAATAGCATAAATTGCAAATAAAATGATACACAGAATGTAAAGTCTGGAATTAATTGTGCAGTGGAGATATCTTCAAAGAATAGCAGGCAGACTATATTGCTGATCATGCCACTTCTACAACATCAGTAATTGACTAAGAGTATTGTGTGACGTGGAGCTAAGAAGAATGAATAGAGCTACTTTTTGTTGACTTAATTTATTTTTATTTCCAGAGTCCCTGAGGTGAAATATTGACCTCTCTTCCAGCGTTGCAATACCCTCCACAGTCATCCTTATGATTCAGCATGTGTGCTAAGCTGTAAAGAGAGGAGATGAGTAAGGAAGCTAAGGTCTAGCAAGAACAGAGGATGTAAGGAAAAATTGCTGTGATGATGATAAGCTGATTATTCATTTTTGACAGAATTGTAGATGATTGTGACTGAAATGTGGGACTTAAAAATGTTTTTGTTAGTTCCATTTCTTTCTAGATTTTTAACTGTTTTAAGTGATCAGATAATTACCAGAATGGCAATTTTCGTTCTTGCTTTGGTCTGAATATCGTGACTTTTTTTTTTGGTTGTGAAGCTGTTAATCAATTTTTCCAAGTCCTTAGGCTTGATGAAATATTCTGGTTTAAAGTATGTAGTGCTCCTGACAAAAAAAAGGAACGAGAAAATCTATCAATATTCTCTTTATGAAAGAGAGATTTCACAGTAGCATTAACTTATCTTTGTCTGGTTCACCAAGTATGCCTACATTTGTTTGTTGTATGGCTTTACTGTTTCGTGCTTCAGATTGTGAGTATCTAGGATTTAGCCTCTTTTCCATGTTCTGTTTATTCACTGTTAATTATTTTTCAAGCTGAGTTGCTTGAGAACAAGAAAAATTTAGCTTCCATTACCCTCTATTGCAAATGAAGGACAGGCTTTCCTATTGCATGTAGTCTGCATGTGATTGTAAGATGCTGTTGTCAGGGAACTTTTTAATGCTTGCTGATGTTGATGTTTTGTTGTCATTCTTTTCAGCCATGTTTTTGATTTATTGTTGAATATGCAGCACAAAATATCATTTTGCTTTATAGTTTACTTTTGTATTGAAAATACTTTTTTAAATTACACAATTCAAATACATAGAAATACTTAAAGGCTCCTAAGAAGCTGTGACTATTTAAAAAGAATAATACTTGTAGCTATAACAAAAGAAAAGTTGCAGATGAAGAACAGTATTAACTCATACAAGTATTACAACTTTTTTCAGTTCTGGAGTTGTTATCAGAAATACAGAATACAAGTGGTTAACTACACGGTATTTAATTGGTGTAAAATACTAATGCAGTAAGACTTATGAATGTATACTTTATATTGTTAATAACATAGAATTGATAACTATCTTTTGAGAGAGAGAGAGGAATTTTAACATTACCTATTATTAATTAATTACTAGCTATAAACATGTAAATCTAAGTATATTAACTAAAGTTGTGCAACAGTTATTGGTCATCTTTCAGTTATGCTGAGTTGCTTATTTCTTAATTAGCTGTAACATCTTTCTCTGCTATCTGCAAAAGTAGTACCAAAGATTAGAGAAACCCCGAAAAACAGAGTAAAGCTCTCTATCAAAAGAATAGCTATGAATGCTTTGCTCCTAGTTGTCTCTTGAGATGACTTTTCACCAATAGGTAAGATTTCTTTCAAGTCTTGTTATAATCATGATGAGGAATTTCTTATTTCAGAGATGGTATTACAGAGCCCAGCAATATTAGGAAACAATAATTTTTACTCTCTTTTTCCTGAAAGTGCTCAGCTGTGTTGTGTTCAGTAGGGGAGTGAACACTAGGCCTCTTTGTGAGTTTAATTCCTTCATCTTTAAGACAAAGTTTTTCTTTCTTAATCTACAAGCATTTTTTCAGCCTCATTGCTTGGGGTCCTGTTCACAATCAAAATGTTAGGACTTCAACTGAATCTTAGTCTGAAAAACAAGTCTTGAAAGACTCACTGTGGAAAGGAGAGCATCCAGTGCCAGCCTCCAGGAAGACACAGCAAAATTATTGTTAATACCTTATGCTAAATAGTCACGTCAGCTGGCCCTCTACTGTAGGGCCAGCCAGCAGCTGTGTCTCTCCTTACATGTTCTCCTTATGTCATGTACAGTGTCTTCTATGGTATTCAGACTCTTCTCAGCAGCAGTCATGCATTTTACCCATTTTGTTTGTTTTGGCAGGCAGGCCTATCACTTTGCTTTCAGAAGTTGTCATAACATTCTTCTATCTTCGTGTTTTTCTTAATTTTTTTCCCCCTTAGGGTGTCCTATCCTCTACACACAAAGAATGGAATTGCCAGGATGAGAGCAGTTTTGGTAATTGCACATGTCAAAGGCAGCTGATTTTAGGTTTAAGCATTTCTGCTTTTCAGTAATATATCTGAAAGCTTTTAGGTAACTCTTATTCAAAGCTGCAGAATCAGCCTACTTGAGAAGGCTGCATCTATTTGGGTGTCTAGTTACATCGATGTCTGTAATACACCTCAATGAAGCTAAAGCTAAATTTTGTTACAGAGATAGAATCTTCAGATTGAACCTCTATTTAATATTTGCAAAGTCTTATTCATGTACCAAAATCATACATTCAGGCATTTCTCTATGTTACCAAAGCTGAGCAATACATAATTTCTATATGTGTGGGTTTGTTTTAGTTTTGCAGAGCTTGGTTTACTTTCTTGAATCTTTCTTTGTGGGATGCCTTTGTATTCTATGTATGATTTATTTAAAGTTTGTGCAAAGCTGATTAATTTCTTGATTTTTTAAAATTACTTTCATTCCACTTTTTCGTTCCACAAATTGGAAAAGGTGTCTGGAATATAATTTTGTACGTTTGCTGTTACCTAGCTATATTTGCTGTTACTTTCTCTGTATTGATGAGACAGAAACTGTTTTCACAATAACATTTGAAGATTTGTAATTAGTTGCTTCATTTTCACCCTTATGCTTAGACAGTTAAAACACTAATATTGCTTTCAGATACTTCAGTATTGAAGTTTCCTAAAAATCCATGGAAAAAGAGCAAATACTACAGGTTCAGATCATTTGTTCAAAAAGTGTCCATTGTCCCTGACGTATCTGGAGAGGTTTGTGCTTTCACCTACCTAGTTGGTGTTTTAGTTTGTAATAATCTCTAGTTTAAAGTAGCTTTTATTACATGTTAAACAAGTTTTGTATGGTGTATAATATTATACACCAGAAAATATTTAAGAACTGCCACTTAAGCAACCGATGGCTCAATTGAGAGTACAAAATTTATCAGGACAAATAGACAGTATGTACTACAAGGTACACCTGCAATACCATGATTACAGTATCAGAATAAAAAGATTTTTAAACTCTGCCATCTATACAGTGATCCATGCTACTGGTTTCTTGATAAATGTGATGATATTTAAGGATGGACCAGAAGTATTCCTGTCCTTTTGTGCAGTAAATGCCAACTTAACGTTTCGGCAATAGCCTTGTTTGCATATGGATTTTACAAAAATCCATTGAAGATTATTTGAAAACCAGCTCATTAGAATGACAGATTGCTTACCAAATTTTGTTTTCTTGTCAACTAATATCGGTTACATTCAATTAAACAAGGTTGTACTTTCTAAAAATATAATCTCTGTCAGCAGCTGAGTGCCTTGCTTATATCTGCAGATCAGATTCCTAATTTCTAGATCTGGTTGGAAGATTAGGCTGTTTCTAAAATTTCTCCTTTTCATACAGCTTTCACATTTTCACTACCTACCTCTATTCTACTATACATATTGTTCAAGTACCAACACTGCAGATTATTAAGTGGGGGTGAAGGAAAGGCTTTAAACAAAAGCAATTGTCAGCTTTCTGTCATGGTGTGTTGTCAGATGTTTGACAAGCTGTCTCTTGGCCACAGGCCATCTGGTTGTAATGGAGCTGACTACTCTTCTGAGGAACCAGCAAAACATGTGGCCACACGAGGCAATAGCTCTGTGTCATTTGGTCAAGTCAATAAAGCAAAGGTTTGGGGTGTTGTAATCCCAGTTCTGACATGATCTTGTTGGTTGATTAAGATTCTTAAACTTTCTGTGCTAATTTGTCATCCCACAGACCCAGAAAGTACTACTTACTAACTTGATTTGAGTGTTGGAAAAATTGATTAGTCAGTGTTTACGAAAAGTTATAACATAATTAATTATGAGTATGATTAAAGAAGAGTTATTGAGAAGAATCATGTAATAAATAGATTACGAATTGGGGAAAAAAGTGAAGTAAAAATGTAGACAAAAATGAAGTGGTGTAGTGGAATGAACCTTACACAGGCCAAGATGAGAACTGAGAATTAGAGTGTACATTATGTGTACCTTCTGCCATGCAAAAGAAAGGAAGAAAGATGCTGCATTTGAAGGAGGGAGAAACTAAAGAACTTGGAGAGGGAAGACTTATGTTTCCTTCTTTCAGCAATGAAGGAGGAGAAATAATTTTTTTTTTTAAGTTACTAAAAAATATAGTTTATCGGTTTCTGAAATTTGCGTTCCTTCCTTTCATTAGGAACACATAATCCTTGGGAGTTGCATTGATTTGGAAAAGGCATACTAAAACCATAAATAAAATAAGCTCAGACTAGTATTTTAATATTCAGATGCTTTGACTTGCTTCTTGGGGACCTTTCTTGCAGTACTACATAGTGCTTAACCACGGTAGAAATTATTTCAGGTAGTCAGCAGAGTATTTAGGTCTTGGTTTTTATGTAAGTAGTATATTAATGCATGTTCTGCATTAATGGCAAATTTATTCCAAAACCTCCTGGGTGTTGTGTAATTTTATTCTTTAAATGTTTTTAAAGATGTTGAGGTTAATTACTCTGAATTATTTTCTATGCAGAAGTTTCTACTCTGAAATCATCTCTTGTATCTGTATGCTGGACTCGCTGATATCCATTGAAAGTAAAACTGATCCTAGTCTAAGTATTATTGTACTTCCAGACCTTTATTCAGTGATTTAGAATTTAGCCAGTCAAGATTACTTTTTTATTTTTTGTCATTACTTTTAAAAGAGAATCTTGGCTCTTGAGTGCTCTTTCCCTCTTATGGTAAAATTTTAATTAGTGTTTTCCATTTGCTGAATTATTTGGGAGTATTGGTAATTTCCTTTGCTTTTGAATATAACACACTGACATGTGAATTATAATTTCATTGTACTGTGACAGTGTCTAGCATTTCTAAAACTCTGCAGTGGGGCGTGAGCAGTCGTACTACTTGTGTACTACTCATCTGCTTACATGCTTAGTTTATACATTATTTATTAGACTTACAGGCATGAAATTAAGAAATTGAATTAATAATGTGACTTTGATGTAAAGCAGAAGTTGCTTATTTATATATGACAGGCAATTAGGAAAAAAACACTCTTACTTTAGTTTAATGCATTTTTGCTTACTTTCAGACCCAGTACAGCCTCATGAATAAATGTTTCACTCCAGGTTACTAGGTTTGTGTTTTGATTAGAAACAACTCGCAGGTGAGGTAGGTTTGTTAACTTATATGCAATGGACACAGGAAAATGTGAAGGTGACCCAGTTATGTGGCTTCAGCAGCTCCTGCTGTTGTTTCCTCCTGCAGACCAGGAGCCTGTCAGCAGCCCCTGTTAGCACAGGCGTGGTCATCCAGCACACAGCCAGCACAGGAACCCTGCTTGAATGACCTGTGAATCACATACAGCTCAAGAACATCACCTTTTCCTTTCTCTATTTCTTGCGCATTTTTATAA
This sequence comes from Pseudorectes ferrugineus, assembly GCA_008033365.1. NCBI lineage: Eukaryota > Metazoa > Chordata > Aves > Passeriformes > Pseudorectes > Pseudorectes ferrugineus. Next base: position 13,816 of record QWTY01056149.1, read on the forward strand.
TGGGTTTCATTGATCAGGAAAGTCTGTATGTGTTGAACTCATTGAGAAGTAGATCAGGGTTGTTTTGATAATTGAAATATCATCACTGCAAGGAAGTAAGAATATGTAGAGAATGCAGTTGGGTGGGTAAGTATCATTGTGCTACTCAGTGCTGTGGAATTGCTGCACGTGTAAGGATGGTTAACATGAAGGGTGTAAACAGTTAAACTTTCTTGTCTAAATTTTCTGAATATCTTACTGTGCACTTACAGTTCCTTTAACTATTAAAATGAAGATAAATGAAAACTTGTTTTGCTGCATTTGAAGTGTTCAGAAATAGACAGGGAAAGGAATGGTAGGAGGAAACTAGTCATGCCTACAGCATATTATCTGCCTTAATGCTACAGGTTGCAACTGGCTCATAGTGACAAAGAAAACAAAAATGTTTTATTTTTATTTTGATGCATTTCTTTTTGCAGCTTTTTGAAGCAAGACACCATTGCACTGCTACAAAAAAAAAGGAAGTCGTTACATTTAAGTGTTTCTCTTACTAACAGAATATAAATATTAAAGATGCATGTGTTTCTGAGGCCTAAACTCTACAAAAACAGTTTTCTTTCTTGAAATTCCAGTAGTTTTAAGCTGGTGGGCATTGTATAAATAATCATTCAAACACATTTGTTGATGGTTTGCCAAAACTTTGAAGTGAAGTAATTTTTTTCGGAGGTTAAAAAACCTTAATTCAAAATTATAATTTAATGGAAAATTTTTTATAGTGATTATTATGTAGAAACTCATTTATTACTGTATTTCTTTTAAAACTATTACTTTAGAAGAAAAAGGATAAATTCTATTTATATAAGTGCTTCCAAACATCTGCAGTTCAAAGTACATAATTCACAGTGACACCAAAGGTTGGTTTGTGTTTTGACTGGATGACTTTGGTATTATTTTTGTCTGCAAAGGAAAGAGTGTATAGCATCCAAGTGGCGCAAGATGTTTGCCTCTCCAGAAATTGTGATGAATTTGGGACAAGGGGCAGACTGTTCAAAAAAAAAAATATTGAGGGGAGGGAGAAGAAGGGCAGTCAAAGTGAGAACACTTGCATTCCATTTGGCATATTTGAGCTGGGAGCCAGTCTGAAGTACAGATGATTATAAACAAAGTAAGAAAAGGTGAACAAAATAACCAGCTAAGAGGAGAATCAGTTGAATTGTTTTTGTTTGCTTCACATGGTTGTTTATTGGATTCAGGTTTCCACAGGTGAAGATTTAAAAATATAACAGGTGAAAAAGTAGCTTTCTTTCTTCGTCTTTTTCGTGTCTGCTGTCTGGAATAATTATTTGTACTTCAGTTGTTCACTGCAATGAATATATGTTAACTAATTTCAAAACACAGATGCACTTTATCACTTCTGAAAGTATTATGCTGTGTTGTAGTAGGATCTCAGTACCCCATAAATTTATCTTTCAATGGTACTGATGCATTTTCCATCAATGTATGGTGTGCCACTTACTTTGCTCATAAGCATTTTGCTTAAAATGCATAAAGGAAAAAAATGTATGTGGGAAAATAGTTCTGCCATTCAGATGGACTCCGACTTTCCCAGAATTTGGAGAACATAAGCCGTTTTCCCAAGTTATTCAGTAGGAACTAGGTTATTTTTATTTCACACTTCTTCAGTAATTGAGAATTCCAGTTCAGCAAGGTCTTCATGCATAAAAGTCCACAGAATGTGGCAAGAGTACTCCCTGTTTGAAGTGAAGGTGCTGATATGCAATCAAGTCATTATGCACTGGCTGACCCAGAGTGAGTGACTTAGCACTCACTTTTGATTTTTGTGTGACTTGAATAAAAATATGTTACCTTTAGTTTAATGACAGAATTAAGCTATTTGTGGGAGACTGTGGTTATGTATTTTTAAGCTAGGGAGGCTTCCTAAGACTTGCAATCAGATCCACCTGCCTCACCAGCCTGACCTCACTCTGGTCAGTACAGGAACAAGCACGTTGCAATACCTCCATCTAGGCACTGGTGCTTTTTTTCAGCAAGCTCCTCAGTGGACTCTTGTGTGTTTATGCCAGTGCTGATTCTTAAGGTTGTAAGCACGTCAAGTTTTGATAAGGACTTTAGATGAACAAATGTATTCTAATGAAATATTATCTTTTGTATGTGCTAATTGAATAAGACAATAAAATATTATTCAGAATTCAGGAAAGAACTTTGTGCAGAATTTTGCCTCATCTTAGTACATTTATTTCATTAGACTTTGACCCCCATACCTGTAATAACAGAAACAAATCAATTGCTTTCCTTTTTCTATAGCATGTAAATGGCATAATGTGTTGACATTTTTTCCCTAGCATATTGCCGTAAGTTCAGGAGAGGTTAGTTTGGATTCCTTTTAATGAAAGGCAATGAAAAATATTATATGCCATATAGTAATATTAAAAGCAAATATAGATGTAACAGGATTAAATAGCCACCAGGACTGCATTTTTAGTAAGGAAGTGTTATGGTTTTCTGTTATGTTCAGTTTTAGCTGTTACTTCCT
>QWTY01056150.1:0-24366 GCA_008033365.1 Pseudorectes ferrugineus
CTGCCACCTTCACAAGTAGTTCACGTAGGTCCAGGAATATTGGTGCCCTTTTTGTACATCACGGGGAACTTGGCTTTCTCACCAGGAGAGACTGCAGCATTCCTGTCTGGGAGGCTATCATGGCACTACTTCCATAAAGTGCTAGTTCTGGAAAGAGAAAGCAGCGATCATCAGGGAGGCCATCTTCCATCTCTGTGTGACCAGCTAGCACTGTTTGGGGTCTGCCCCTGATTGCTGTTGTTCAAAGAAAACCCTTTCTGGAATAGGGAAGACAGTGCCATTTTAGACAAGGTACCAGACTATCAAGGAGCACAGCAGAGCATCAGTGCTTCTGAAATGAGACATCTTGTGTACAAACTGCTTATTTTGGGCAGCTTATTAGACTTGCTTACTTTATGCAGAACATGAGGAAACTTTTGGCAAGCATTATACTACCCTGCCAAGTCCCTTGCATGATCCCAGCCTTATATCACATGCTCAAAAAAAAAGAACTTGCTATGTATGATCAGACAGGTAAGGAACTTGGGAAATGACCCTTCTCCTGAACTGAACCTGGACCTCCGCAAGAGCTTACATGCTCGTCTCCAGAAGGTTCTGTGTAGCCATCCAATAGAGGCTGAAACCAAGGTCAGTGAGTCAAGTGATCATTCGTAAGTGACTTCCTATAAATACTCATTCTTGTGGTGAGAAAATAAGCAAATAAGATGGATAAAATTATGGAAAATAGTTCTGGTTTAAGACAATAAATAAACTGGAGTTACACAGAATAGTAATGGAGTTACAGAGAATAGCACCCCATTTCAAGAAGGGCTTTTCACAATCCATGTACAGAAGGGAATTCCAGTCATGAAGCATCAATGACATATATAAAAAGCTAAGTAGTAATTCCATTATGCAGTAAAGAAATTTCCAAATCACACCGCAGGCAAGATTAAGTGCATACTTGCACAATTCTAAAGTATCTTGGCCTCTCCTGGCATCCCAGAAGACTCAGGCACTTGGTCCCCTGCCTTCCAGCATTCGGTCAGACCAGCTGCTGTGCTGGCAGTTTTAGTGCTGTGGTATGTTCATTTCAACTGCAATCATACTGTCTCTTCCCATTAACCCATATCATCACTATGAGCACACCATCAGGAGTAGCATCTATCCCCCACTTCCTTCTCATACGTCTCCCTTCCCTACACCATCTCACGTCATGGCAAAAGCACAAGATGTCATAACATGGAAATATCTACCTACAGTTCTCACAACATTTTTCTGTCTTTTTCATTCCTTCATTATTGCCAACAAAAAATTCAGAATTTGGCAGGGGTTTAGTCCATACTAAAGTGGATGGATACTCATTAAGTGTCACTTAAGGATGAGACAAGGACTGCTTGTTTCTGTGTTTGGAGGAGGCCCTAATCAAGGGTGATATGCCAGTATTGATCCTTGTCTCTTTCACAGCTGTCTGGGACACTTAGCACTTACTAGACTATTACAAGACTGTCCATAATAGTAAATGAAATTATTCCAACAAATATTCTCTGCCACAGTTATTTCTTTGATCAGCAATTTTATAAAATATTGCAGAATTCTTGGCAGAATTTTGCATAGGGCAAATAGTTATTTCTCAAAAAACTGTCAGGCCTGGATCAGAATTGTTATGGGCCAATAAGGCCATTAACTGTCTGCTTCATTGGATTGCTTGGCTCCATGGCAAGGATGATTCCTCATCCCATGCCTGTCGCTTTCTCTAAGGTCTCCATCAGCTAGAGGGAGGATAGATTTGTCTTTCTTGAAACCAAGAGGAGGAATTTTGGATTTTTGAGCTGGGTCAGAAAGTTAAAATTGACTATGAGGCTATTTGTTAGCCCTTTACAGAATAATTATGATATCAATTCTTGGATATTGTCATTAAAGATTCTCTGGATCTAAGTTCATTATCCATCCCAGAGTTAAGCTGCGCTTGTTGGACCTATTTAAATAAGATTCCCTGCTGCTAGGAAAACTCCTCAGAACATTTTCTGGTAAAAGAGACTCTTTTCAAAATTATTCTATTTGATAGTTATACCAAATGATCAGAATATTCTGAATTTACAAAGCTTACATTGTAATTAAAAATCATCAAGAGTGTTTACTTTGATTTTAATTTTGTGGTTGTTCTGATGTGGGCTTTTTGCCTATTGGAGGTTGCCTATGCCATAATCAGCAAGTTCAATAAACGAGTTTTTATTTATGTACAAGAGGTCTCCAGTATCATTCAGCAATGCCAGTCATAAATGGTTGTTAATAATAAAGTCTTGCTGACTGTTTGCTGTACATTGTTCTGCTGTTGTGTGTTTTGAGGGTTGTTTGTTATTTAGAGATTTAGTGTAATTCACTGACTGAAATAATCAACCTCCTGTTGATGGAAATGTTGAATTGTCCAGAATTTTAATAGAGACTTTCCTAGGTCTAGAAAATATAAGGCTTTTAAAGTTAAAAAATAAAATCTAGGCTTTATTAAAATAAGTAGTAAAATACCTAATGTTTTAAATTGAAAAATCTCATTGATTCTGTCAAAAGTTTAATAAAAGGATTTATAAACACCTCCTACCTGTACCACTGCAAAAGAGTTCTTGCTTTAGATTTAATGTCAGCTAACTTGGTGATTTCCTGAGTTACTGCTGGGTCTCCAAAATCCACTGTGATCCTTACAAAGTTTATTTCCCTCACCTTGGAGTCCTGCCTGGTTTTTTTGTGCTACCTTCAGGGGCATCTCAGTCTCCTCTGTCAACTTCAGACTCATTCTTGCCATCTCCATGTCTCTCTGACCCCTTCTCAGCACAGGGTATGTTGCGTGGCTTTTTTTCCTTTGATCATACTCAGCTATTGCTCAGGTAAAGATCAGGCAGAGATCTTTTCCTCTCCCATAGGATCCTTCCTAACCCAACCTTCCCAAAAGAACAAGAATGCCAAAGCTGAGAATAAGCAAATTAAACAGATTATGCTTGTCATAGGGTAGGTTTGCATTTCTCTTAGGCCAATTGTCTATGATTTGGGTGGGATCACACATCTAGGCAGTAATGATTGCTGGAAACCTCACAACATAGCAAATGCCTCTTTTCATGGTACCAGTACCCAGCAGGAAGCTGTAGCTCAGCTGGTCAGAGCATGGTGCTAGTAACACCACGTTGTGGTTTTGATCCCTGTACAGGCCATTCACTTGACAGTTGGACTCAAAGATCCTTGTGGGTCCCTTCTAACTTGTAATATTCTATGATTTCTGTGATTATGGCCATGGAGTGGGGAGTTAACCTGTAGCAGAATTTTATTTAACATAAACACTTTGATAGTCTTTCTTAAAGTTATGTTCCAGAGTTTGGACTGGTACCTTACACTTGATTTGGATTCTCATCTACTTAGGCAAGGGCTGCAGTAGCAGATAGTGTATGATCATGTTGTGTTTTGTTCTAAGAACTGGAAGGAACAGCCCTGATTGCTCTGGGGCTGCCATGTGGGAAGGCAAACAGAGCTCCTTGGAGAGATGAGAGCACTGCACCTTCCCTGAAAGTAAGCTGAGCATTTGCAGTGAGAACTTCTAAAATGCTGAATGAGGTCATGAAGGAGTAGTCCATGAGTAAGTGAGGCAGAAACAGCAGGGAACAGACTAAAAGACTTGTGAACTTGTTTGCAGTCAAGCGATGAAGGTGGCATGGCCTGAGACAGTCTGTGTAGCTACGAACACACAGAAAATGAAAGAAAGCTGCTGAAAAGTAAATCTGCTGGGACACTGTGGGAGGAGGGAAATTTCTTTCTTAACCTTTTATTCCTAGCTTTCCCACGAGATGGATGTAAGTTTTCTCTACTTAAAAATAATGAATTATTCTAATGTAGTATTTTGTGTTATGGTAAAACCTGTATTTAAAGATTTGTAAATACCTGAATTCATGTCTTTTGGTATGCTCAAATTGCTGAATAGGTGGGATAATTCCACTTTCAGAATCTGATTGATTCATGGACCTGTGATAGTTGTCTACTGCTGGAGACAGTCAGATTTCCCAGCAGGCAGACTCCTCAGTGGAGAATTTAATGCCAAGTTTTTTATTTCTTTTTCTATTTTTTTAGTTTAAAAAATTAGAAATTTTCTTCTATTCCATCAAGTCACTGTAGTTATCTATGACTATGAACATAATTTTTTTGTGGCTACTGTACATATATAGGAGATACAAAATGTTGTAGTTACTAGAGTAGCTGCTTGCTTTAGACCCATAGGAGCAAAGCATAATGACTCCTTCTGCTGACGTTACCTAGTACTGTACAGAAAGGACTCCAAACAAAAACATGCTGAAACTCCAGAATTCAGGCTATCATTCTGAGACCTCAGCATTGAACTGACAGGTCTGTAATGGAGAAAATGCACTTTTCTTGAATTAAGTTCCATTTTGCTAAATCTTCCAGATGATGATGTATGGAAAAGATACATACAAAAATATATGACTAAGGATGGCTTTTTGACTTCTGTGATGTTAGACTTGACAGACTTATTAATGTGAGATGATTTACAGGCAATTTCAGGTGAATTCTTCAGACGGAAAAGTGAGTTTTCAGTGACGATGAATATAATGCTGGGCAATTGATTTTATGTGCATTATTGATAACACCAAGTGCTGTCTGACAGTAATTGTATATTATTGGTCCTATTTGTTAACATTTTACATTTAAGCAGAAATTACACAATGATGTGACTCTGTGCTGTTTCCATTATTATATGTTACAAAAGTATTAAGCTTTCCTGGAATCACTTTTAACTACTAAAGTAGGATCATGACGCATAGCTGCTAAAAGGAGAGATATTTTGAAGAATATATCTGTCTAGTCTTAGCATATTGACATGGTATCAACAGTTCAGGGTGATTGTTTGCTTTCGATTTCTGAATTTGAGAAGGAGCACCTTACTTAAAAATAATTGGCATTTTAAGGAGAAGATATATCCATTAATAAAGTATATGTATGTGTCCAGTTAGTACTTGCCTGAGAGTTTCCTATTATCTTTGTTTATAAATACAGTCTATGGTTATACTCTGAGACTTCCAAGACTTGATAGAAAATTTGTTCTTTAAATTATTAAATGCATTTTGTGTAACTGAACTTGTTACTTGGTTTTGAATGTCTCATTCTCAGTGAAAAAGGCTTAATTCTGCAAACAATTAATCATACAAATAGTTCCCATGAGCACAGCCCCTCTCAGATGACATCTAGATACTTTTTTCTTTCTAGACATTAAGTATAGCATATGGATATTTTATTTCTAAAATACAAGTAGTATTTCTGTCTTGGTTTGGTGAATTATATTAAAAATTCTTCCTGTGTTTTACAGCTGGAATAGATATTGTCTGATATATACATATATTTTTAACATTAGCTGTTATTTTTCTTGATCTGATTTCCAGGTTCCCCTGGACCATCCAGTGATCACAGCAGTGGAACTTCATCACCTCTCTTTGACAGTGGCTTACATTTAAATGGAAACTCAACTAACACGGTACGCAAATTAATGATAGAAACATGGTGTAAGCTCTGTAAGTTCTTCTCCTATTCTGAACTTCAAAATGCTAGAGTAAGACTACCCTAGTTTTGTTCTTGTTTGCTTTGATTGAGTTGTAAGTCCTTATACTGTAAAATTCTGTACTTACAAAGTCCTCAACACATGGCCCTGAACTTCTAGGTTTTTACTCTGACAGCTGAGGAGCTTGGAAGAGTGAACACAGTAAGATTTAATCATTGTTTAGACATGAATTCATGTAATACTTTTGTCATACTTTGTTGAATTGTAGTATTGTACTGTTGAATTTAATCCAGCTAGAGATGCTGAAATGCAGGTGGATTTAAGAAAATAATGTAAAGTTGAATTCTTGAAGCAAACTTTTTTAATAGGAAAGATAGGGAGAAAAAGAGAAAGAAATGAAAGAGGAAAAAAAATGTCTCTTTTTTTAACCCAGAGGATATTCAGTTCTTTTTTCCGCAGTGAGCAACTGTGATTAAATTAATTGCAGCATTGTGGGGAAAGAAAAGAAGTTCCTTTCTCCGGGAAAAATGGTAGTCACCAAATCCAAAGATGTCTTAGTAGGCAAGAGTGCTGTCCTTTTAGTAATGAAGATTGAAGATGTAAATACTAGCTGTACAAGGACGTGGACCTTCATGCTCAAAACCTGTTTGACACCTAACAAATCTCGGCTCTAATCTTTCAGTTGGATATTAAATTATACAGAAAGAATACCCAGTGAATGGACAGAAGGCTTCTCCTCTGTTTTTCCTTTCCTTCTCAGACAGTGTCTGATGCTCACTGTACTTCTATCAAGCTTTGCACTTCTTTGAGCACTAACTCTCTATATTACTCCTTAAAGCTTGTTTCCATCTGCTAAAAATATATTCATATATGATAATATAAATGCATTATGTACAATAAATAAATAAATAGAAATATGCTTTTCTGTGCTGATACCTGTACCTTAGTGTTTGGTGTCCAAACTGGTCATAGATATAAAAGGTTTCGTGTTTATTTGTTTGCAGTTATCCAGATGATTATTACCTTTAATTGCCTTGTACTGTTGTCTTACTAAGCAATCCAAATCTGTCCTCAGGGTCCAGCATTCTGCAATGCCTGTCTACCAGGTGCTCTGCAGGCAAAGAAAGTCCTTTCTGCAAAGAGCTTACATTATGAGAAGAGGGCTATGGCCAGTGATTGCATTAGCACATTTTAGTAAATTAATGCCTACTAAATGCTAGAATGAGTGTGTCATGATAATTTTTAATAATCATTATGACTACTGTGGGAATTGCACACTTTGAACTTTTCGTATTATAAAAATATAAATAAGTGGCTGGAGTTTTATAGACTTGTAACAGAGTAATTTAGAGTTAGTTGCCAAGATAGCACACAAAAGACTGTGTATAAGTTTGAAATATAAGCAGAAAAACACAAAGTAAAAAACGGTGTAATAGTAAGGTACTAGGTTGCTTTTATACAGCACCTAATTTTTCTGAAGCCTGACGTAAAGTCACATGAAGAGCTATGTGTACAACAGACACTATGACCTAGAAGTGTAATAAAGCAGAACAATCTACATCATAGATTGTAAAAGTCATGATCTCCCTTCACAGAAAACAAAATGAAAAATTGCTAGAATCTTATTGTGAAATTCAAAAGCAAGGCTCTAAGTATTCTGAGCAGGAATGACTGGATTTGGAGATGATCCACTGTATGGTCAAACTTTTCTCGAACTAAGCTGTGAGTGTAACTGAGCTGTGATCGCATCTTGAAAAGTGGTTATTAATGTGTTTCAACTACCATCTAGTGAGTGCTTCTATTTTATTCAATTAAATATTTTCATTTTCTGGTAAAGTAAGAGCAGAACTGACATTTTCTGTAATGGTATTGCCTAGTAAGGCTAGTGATATTTTAATCCCTTTTTTACGTCACCTTGGTAGGGGAGATCTGACTCCCTTTGAACATTGCATCTTGCAAGTTTGTGTTGCAGTTTTATGTACCTTCCTAACCACACTCAGATCCATGCCATAATAGACAATGCACCTATGTTTATAAGTGGAAATTCTGCTCCAAAAAGCACAGCACATAAAGGAAAGGACAGGAATGAGAGGTAAGGAATTACTGTTACGCCAGTTTTACCAAGCTGTCATTTTCCATGTCTTCTGAAAAACAGTAATACCAAGGCACTACAGCTGGCTTGTATCATAGAGGCAGTAGTTTGGCCATCTTAGCAGCAAGCTCTTTCTACCTAATATGATTATACCATTTTCAGTTCTGGTGCTGTCTTGCCTCTGTTAGACCTATCTCTATCACCTCTGCTGTGAAGCATCTGTTATATGTGATGTGATACCATCTTCAGGATTTATATACATCCTTTATAATACCGGAGCAGTTTGCAGTACAGCACTTTAATGGGGTTCTCTGAAACCCAGAGAAATGAGCTGAAGTGCTCTCTTCACACCTAATTATTTTGTGCTTGGGCACTGTGACAAATGCTACAGGGATTGACAGTGGCAGTTACATTCATCTGTACCTTATAAGTGGTTTATTGAACACAATGTAACTTCCAGAGGGGAACATAAAACATATAAAGGAGGTGGTCTCAAGACTAGTGAGTACAGGTTGTTTACCTGGAGAGTTCTAACTGTAAAACAATGAAGAAAGTGCTGTGGAGAAATCCTACTAAATGTCCAATTATCCTTGACATCCAGGCCAGCTCCCTGGAGAAATTGGTGGTGGAAGAAAATACTGTACATAAAACAAATTGATGTTTAAGACATCATGGGATAATATGACAGTTACAATGCCAAGGCAGAATATACTAGGTTTTCATTTGTTTGAGAATCCAGCTTCCCGGAATTGTCTAAAAGTGATATTCTAACAAGTGAAATGAGAGCAGAGTAAATTGTTATTTTCTGTGTGTTCATGTAATTTAAGACCTCTTAGTTTAATTTTGATAGTGTATGTTAAGTTTAGTTGGTTGGATGAAGCTAAACAGGCATTTAAATTTTTCTAAATTGCATTAAAATATTTTTTCCTTGATGCCTTTGTTTCATCTGCTAAATTAAACAGTTTTGCTTTAAAAAGGACATTGCCTACTTCATCATCAAGTTTTTAAAAAAGAAAAAAATACAAATGCTCAGCTCTTGATGGGACCAGTAGAATGCTACATTTTCAATGTTTATGGTAGTCCTTGTTCCAGAGTGAGAGAATGATACAACTCAATCCCAAGCACTGAAAGGCAAAAAGGGAAGAGGATTCAAGACAGGGAGGTGGACACCCTTGTCCTGAGAGTAAAATCCATTCTGATGGATACTGTAGGGGAATGTATGACCAGAACATTGAATTGAGATTGAATGGATGCCCTACATATGAAAGCTTCAATACGTCTGGTTTTCTGAATATTCTTGTAGTGTCTTCCATTTCAGTATAAACACACCATTCTTAAGGTTTATTTTATTCTTTAGCTTTTGTCATCCTGTAGCTCACTTTAAGAAGAGAAACTTCAGGATTTCAGTTCAATACCTTTTCTATTAGAATGATTTCACATGTGATACCGATTACCTCTGCCAACTCTTGATCTGAAAATCCATTATTTTCTCACAGAGTATGAAAGCAAAGTAACTTTAAATTGACTTCCAGTTCACAGTGTATCATTTGGTAATGTAAATTCATAAAATTATTAACGTAATAAATACAAAAAATATCTCACTTGGAGGTACACAGTGGTTACTTTCATGAAAGTAATCATCACCATGTCTTCCATTTTTTGCTGAAGAGAAAGGTAAAATTGATGGACACAGCCAGCTGCACTTAGTTTGGACTGCTGCTGTGCTGAGGACCTTTATGAAATGAGATAAACACACTGCAAATAAGTTTTCCTCAATTATTAAAATATGAAGTGACTATCCCTTTTCCACCTCAGTGAAAAATAGTCCAGATTTTCTGTTTCTGATTATACCTCTCAGAAATCATAACAATAGAAGCTGGAGAAAAACTTTTAAATAACACCTTCCTATTTCACTACGATAGAATTGTAAGGAAAATCTTTTGGATTGAAATGTTTGGTTAGATTTAGCTGTACAGAAGTGCTGTGTTTTTCTAATTCTGATTAGAGTTGATTGGGACTTTCACTATGACATTAATGAAGCAAATAAAAGGTATCTTTAAAAGTCTTATCTTTTACTTTAATTAATCCCCACTGTCACTGCTAATCTTTTCAGCAGAGTTATTTCTTCTAGTTTTTAACATTTGACTGATCATGTTGATCATTTCTTCTACACAGAAATTTCCCAGTGAAGTTTAAGTCACATACGGATTGAGTTTTGATCTGTTTTTTTTTTTTTCTTTTTTTTACTTAAAGTCTTAACAAAAGCTGATGAAGGAAATACGGCATTGGAAATACAAAGCAAGTCTTACTGGTTGCTAAATAGATGAATACTGAACAATATTTGGCGCTTTATGACGTCTAGTACTAGTTTAAAAAATGCTCACTTAAACCATTGAAAATTAATCTGAAATTCACACACCTTCAAGGAAGATTACTTCAATTTTTTAAGTGGAGCTCAACTAAATCCAAGTCTGTTTTCACTGGAAAAGAAGTGAAAGACCAATAAAGGTCAGAAAAGGCTTATGGCTATTTATCTTTGAGAAAAAAATATGCAGCAGGATCATAATGGAACTAGTATGCCAAGTAGAAAACAGTAACTTGCATTTGTGAGGTATCTGGTTTCTGTTCTTAATTATACATATTTTCCCCATACACAGCCCTTGCATGTGAATAGATGTTTTTTACAGTTCTTACTAATTTGCTCATTTTGAGTTTGCAGCAGCAGCAAAAGGAAAAAATCTGTGGAGATAAAGCCAAATTTATTATTTTTTATTAATTATTTCTCATAGAAATTGGTCATTTCCTTTATCCTAATCAGTTTTCTTTTTTTTTTTTTTAATTACACTTAAGGTATTTTGAGTTCCTTTGCTTACGTGATGGATCATAGGGAGTGCTTCATCTGACTAGTCACCAGGAATCAGCTTTAGGGAGAGTTGGTTTGCTCCATAGGTTGCACCTAGTGTTGAGTACCTTTTGTTTGCACAGATAGATAAAAGAGTTTTGAGCAGTGGTGTAATTTACTAATGAATGATCCTCTTCAGTTTGGCCTATGATTCAGGAGTACAGTATGAGAGCTGCCGAGTAATTAAATTTGCATTAAATTCTTAGATAAAATAATCTCTTTTTTTCTCATATGACCTGTTCCTCTGCGTGTGTTTACAAATGAGCATAAATGGACCACTTCAGGTCAGAACTAGGTTATAAAGAGAAGTTAGAAATTTGAAACTCTCTTGTATGAGAACACACAACTATGGCCATTTCTCACCTTTTGCCAATCTGGTGACGAGAGCTGCCAAAGAGCTGCCATCTCTCATGTGTTTCAGCAGGGAGTATCAAAAGTCCTTGATTAGAGGGAAATATGCATGCTAACATTTATGAAATTGAAGACTAGATGAGGAAGCTGAAGTGTTAGAGGAAATGAAAGCATGCTTTTTTTTTTTTTTTTTTTTTTAAACTAGAAAGACCCATCTACTGTTTTGCCAAGTTAGTGTTTGATTACTGTCCCAAATACCAGGCCCTGGTAATGATCAGTGTGAAAGCAGAGAAGTATGTTGTGGTAACGTTTCTAAATTTGATGTTAGCATAGATGAACTCTGGCAGTTCAGGTACATGTGTAAGTGGCTTATAGAGAAAAATGATGGTAAAATTGAGGTAACAAGTTCTCCTAAGTTGCATCCAGTGTCTTTCCACAAGTTCCAGCAACAAATTGACACTTACTGAGTTCATAGAGAGAGAAGCAAGAGTCAAGGTTCAGCTTTATCCTGAGGACTGTGCAGACTGTGTGAAGTTCAAAGAGTTTCCCTAACCTTGAGCTAATTTTTCTAAGCAAGGACAGCATGCCCCATCTGGGGATATAAAAGGCTGCCAAAACCTGTCTCTAACAGTTGAAGTCTGGGTACACTTGCATTTTTAGTGTAAAACTATAATGATCTCAACATTGTATCTTTTCTTTTCCTTATATACATTTAATGTTGGATTTTGATTTCTGACTGCTATTGTAGTTTTTGAGGAGTCATAATTACTTTCAGCTTTTTGTGCTGAGATTTAATATAAACTACTCTGGCCCCTGTCCCCTACCCCCAAAGGAAGAATATATCTGGAAAGATGTTCCAGGCAAGGTTGTTGAGGTTACTTGGAAACCAATTACCTACTAGCTTAAGGGAAACAAATTAAAGTAAAAGGTGCAAGATTCTGTCAAATAGTCCATACGTATTCTCTAAAAATATCTTACTCAGGCTTGTACCCTGTTGGTTTATTAAAAAAATAATAATGTATTAGCACCTAGCAGCACAGCTGTAATGAAATATTCATTAATATTTCTGTTGTAAATCACCTCTAGAGAAACTTGCATAATTGGAAGGGTTTTAATTTGTTTCTCACTGGTAGAATAGTAATCCAATTGATTTAAATGCGTAGCTATCGCAGTGAATAAGGTAGTGTAAGTCCCTAATGTACTGTTAAACAGGCTCTCTATGTAAACGTCATATATAGGTGCTCAGTGTCTGCAAACTCATACATTAATTAAAAAGAATTAAATGTCTTATGGAGCAATCGTTACATTTCAAAAGCATGTATCTGATGCAGCATTAGAATTAAAAGGGTTTCTTTTTGTGATAGGAAAGGAGGGGTTGTTTCACGTGCTGTTTCACCTTCCTCACTTGTAATTAAACGTCTGTCAATTAAAATATTGTAGAATGGAGCTGTGTAATTAAAAGCTGCTGCTTTCACTGAATTTTGAAGACATCATATTACAAGTCCAAATCGTTGCTTCACCTGAAAGAGCTTGTTTCCTCTATAGAAGCCTTTATCTATTAAAAGATTCGGTGATGCATACTTTACCAGATAATTACTGTCTTCTTAAAACTGTCACAGAATTGTGCACCTGCATCTAACAATTCCATTACAAATAAATAAATACAGACCCTCTCCTGAATTCCTGCTGCATCAAAGGAATGCAGAGGTATTTTGATATCATAATTAAATCCCTCTCAATTCTGAGACAAGTTGAAAGCTCCGACTCCTGTTTCAGTAGATATCACCATAATTTGTTTTGTTGGCTGGGCATCACAAGAGTTTCACTCATATCTCTACTCCTGGCTAAACATTTGGTATTTGTGTAGTTCAATGATTAAAGTAAGCTAATGTGAGACTCTTACTGCTAAATGGAGCAGTCATGTTTTCTTCTCCAAGCAACATAAAGCCCCTGCTTGCTGTCTGTCCCTGTAATAGGTATTAACAAATGCTCAGCCATACATAAGTCACATCAGTTCATTGACACACTGAAAACTACCTATATATGTATATATACATACGTTTCAATCACAGGCTGGACTGAAAACTATAGAGAGCATATCCAGTTTACACTGAGCTGAATGTTGCTGGGTGTTGTTGCAAGAAATTATGTAACTCTAATTCTCTTTTTTCAGAATAAGTGTAAGACAAATCTGTCTATTTGCAAAGCATATTATATTGAAGGCTTTTTTTTTTGAGTATGCTGGAACATTTTTAGTAATGGAGCTTTGATAAAACACACTCCAGTTGGCATCAAAAAGATGCAAGAAAGCTAGTATTTTCTAATCTAAAAGATTTTAATGAAATCCACTGAAACTTAATGGCCAATGTTTTCAGTTATAGCTTAAGGCAATGAAGCTATGCCAAGCTGTTTTAGCATTTCAGATTTTAAGGCATGTCTGGAAGACACTCTTAGTCATATGATTTAGTTTTAGGTAGTCCTTTGAGGAGAAGGGATTTGGACTCAGTGATCCTTATGGATCCCTTTCAACTTGAGATACTCTATGGTTTTATGTTTCTATAATTTAAACTGCAGAATTGTTTAAATTTAAACCGTCAAACCATGACAACAAAGAAAATATATCAATATACAAATATCAAATATATTAATGTTGCTACCATTTTCATATACATATTTTATAGAGAAATATTTTATATTCTTTTCAGAAGTTCTCAGCACTGCTCACTAAAATGGAAACAGCAAAAATTACCATGAGAAATAAATAACAGCATCATCATTATCATCTCTTTTTGAACCAGTGTCAACAAAGACAGTAATCAAGATTAGTCATACCTCTTACATATGCTTGGTACAAATATATGTTTACAGAAAAGGATCAAGGCTTTAATGATGCACTTTGAAATATTAAATCCTCTAAAGCAGAAAATGGATAAATTCCAAATTATCAGTAAAAGGTTATATTTTTTCCTAATGGATATCACACTTGATTCTTATTTCATAAAATGGTACAATCATAGACTCATTTAGGTTAGAAAAGACCTCTAAGATCATCAAATCCAACCTGAGCTTAACCTAGAATGGCCAAGTCCAGCACCAAACCACATCTCTAAGTGCCCTGGTCACATGTCTTTAAAGATCTCCAAGGATAGTGACTCAACCATTTCCCTGGGAAGCCTATTCCAATGCTTGACAACCCTTTCTGTGAAGAAATTTTCCCTAATATCCAGCCTAAACCTCTCCTGGTACAACTGAGGCCATTTCCTCTTGTTCTATCACTTGTTATTTGAGAGAAGAGACCAACCCCTACCTGGCTACAGCCTCCTTTCAGATCGTTGTAGAGAGCAATAAGGAGCCCCCAGAGCTCCCTTTTCTCCAGCCACTGGCCTTCTTGGCCACCTGAGCACGCTCTGGCTCATGTTCAG
Organism: Pseudorectes ferrugineus; assembly: GCA_008033365.1. NCBI lineage: Eukaryota > Metazoa > Chordata > Aves > Passeriformes > Pseudorectes > Pseudorectes ferrugineus. The sequence continues at coordinate 14,298 of QWTY01056150.1, forward strand.
CCACTGTCAACCAGCACACCCCTGTCCTTTTCCACCTTTCCAGTGACTCTACCCCTGGCTTGTAGCACTGCAGGGGGTCATCATGACCTGCATGGAGGACCCGGCAGTTGGCCTTGTTGAACCTCATACGATGGAAAGAGTCTGTCCAGATCCCTCTGCAGATCCTTCAACACTCCTGCCCTTCTTGGTGTCATCTGCAAACTGACTGAAGGTGCACTTGAGCCGCTCCTCCAGACCACTCATAACATTGTTAAAGAGGACTGGCCCAAATACTGAGCCCTAGGGATCACAAGGTGTGACCAGCTGCCAGTTCCATTCACCAGCACACTCTGGGCCCAGCCATCAAGCTAGATTTTACCCAGTGATGTGTGCACCTGTCCATGGGCTGACAGCTTTTCCAAGAGAATGCTGTGGGAGGCAGTAACAAAGGCTTTACTGAAGTCCAGGTAGATAACATGCACAGACTTTCCCTCATCCAGTAGGTCTTGTCATAGAAGATCAGGCTGGTCAAGCAGGACCTGCCTTTCCTAAACCCATGCTGGCTATGTCTGATCAGCTGGTTGTCCTGCATATGCCTCATGATGGCACTCATCATGGTTGCTGGTCAAAGACCCATCCAGCCTGGCCTTGGATACTTCCAAGGATGGAGCATCATTTGCCTTTCTGCAAAGCAGACAGTGATTGCAATATGAGATGAAAAAATATATTTAAAAACAAGCTTAATCATGCTAGAGTATTGTGACCCTGAGTATTTCTGATTCCAAGTGAATCAACCCAGCTTCAGCCTTCTTGAAGCCCATGTTTAATGAAAAAGCTATACCAACCTAAAATAACACTGTGGCTGCTTTCAAGGTATGGCCCTAGCAGAAACTGGAAATTAAATTACTAGAGAGGGTTCAGAAAGACTTTCTTCTGATGACATGATATTTTTCTTGCAGAGATTTAAAATCAATGACGGTTTAAAAGAAAGGTAAAATAACTGAGTTTCCCAAACTCTGCAAATTATATGTCACAAAAAGATGAAAAATTGACAGTCCCAGCCAGCTGGGATCTTTTCCCTTCCTTCCTATGGTCTTAGTGGAAACTTAATTATAGAGACATGCCTGATTATGTCTCCCCATTAGTGGATGACTTTCTGGACTTATTCTACTTCTTGGAAGACTTTTTGGTTGCACCATAATGAGTTGTTACATCATTGTTTAAGGAAGCAAGCACTTGACTACAGTGTCATTCATAGGTCAGTGATTCATAATGGGATACAGAGTCAGACCATCCTCCAGGTCAGCAGTATACAGCTGTCCCAGGTAGGTAGTGATTATGTGTCATTACAACTTGATTCTTGTTCACTGTTCTGTCAAAAATGAGATTTTTGTGTTCCATCCATTTCTTAATGGACAGGTGTTACAAGCAAATTGGCATTAATTGGCAGCACTGTTGGTGATCTCTGCAGGTATATACCTCTGAAGGTATAAAATGAAGGAGAGCATAAAAGCTACAGTTGCAGAGATTATCTCTATTTTAGTGCTTTGGAGGAATGGTGTGGAGAGTTTTCAAGATGAGCAGCACCAGCTGTTTGGAAGAGAAATGGCTTGAAGGTCAGCCAGCTCAGTATACTGGGTCAGACCAAAGAACCAGCTAGCCAAAAAGCTCGTTCCCAGCAGATGCCCTCAAGAGAATGCAAAAACAGAGGAAATATGTATAATTATTTACAGGGGATAATTCCTGCACCTCCTGTGATTTCTGACATAGGTGCTTCCTGAACCAGTTCATTATGTAGACTAACACATTCATTCTCTGTTTTTATCATACTGTCTTTTACTTCTAATCAATACCCCTGCTTCTTATGTGAAAATGGCAAGTGAACCACTGTTTCTTAACCCCTTTCTCTGTTATTTATTTTTTTACATAACTCGGTCATACAATTACCTCAGCAGTTTCTTTTCCAGACTAATGAATCTTTGTTAACCCAATTGTTCAAAGACAATTCTACTCTTTCCAACATCTAAATTTCAAGATATAAATTTTGAGTGGTAATCACCTGTTCATATCCCATTACAGTGTGGGGAAAGTTATTATTGTCTTTCTTCATGTGCATTGCTGTACATTTATTTACTATATTTTTTAGCAGTTCTTTTATCACTCAGTCATTCAGTAGAATGAGCTTCTTCCACAACTCTTGCTCTTGGTTTTCTTTTCATCATTCTTTGCTGCTTGTTATTAATAGGAAACTTGGTCAGTCTGGTGTTCACCATCTTGTCCAAATCATCAGTCAATATCCTGAACAACCTCTGTAACTGTGGGAGTCCACTGATAATACCCTTCTGCTATGTTTTCCTTGCTACAGTTGAGATAATTATTATTTTGATGATTTCATCATATTCCATAGCAAATCAGTTAAGAACATTTTGTGAGGGATAAATGGTTTTTTGAAACCCAAGTATGCCTAAGCAATTGCTTCTCTCCTATTAACTAACAGTTTTGCATAACTCTAAAAGATTTGTGAGGCATGTCCTCTGTTTGCAGAAGTTGTACTTGGACTTGCTTCCTCCTCAGTTTCTTATTTTTATCCATGTGTTTTGAAGAGGATACATCAAGGAATCTCAGATTGAATTGTTAATAGATTATATATATATAATTGTAAATAGAACAAAATGAGCTGCTGGTCCTATGATAGTTATGGACATATGTATGTGCTGTTTTGTCCTTAAGAAGATGAGAGGGGTAATTCCAACTTTATGCTGTACCATAAACTGGTTAGTAGAATATGGCTTCATAAGAAATATGTATTTGAAACTTAGACTAGTTTAACCCCTTCATATCCTTTTGCTGTTCTTGGCCATTAATGTTCAGATCATGCAGGAGGGTTTCTGCAGGTATAAGTAGTTTGGAACTGTGGGGAAAAAATAAATTACTCCTTCTAGTGTATTTTTCAAATATCAAATCTTTGAAATTGTGTGGGGAAGACCCATTTGCTTTAGGAGTTTACAGCAGTTTTAACAGTTTAGCATTTTGACATGAATATTTCTATGCTGCACTTTCACAGCTTTGGGGTTAATAGATTTTTGACCAAGTGGAGTTGGCCATTTTCCCCCCTTCAATTCATTAACCTAATGAATAGCTGTGATATGCATTTTCTAAAATTCTAACTTTTACTTGCTATGAGATACTATTTCTTTACACTGATACCCTACTGAAGCATTTGATTGAAGTGTAAGGGACTCAAATGGAAGCATTAAATTGCCAAAGTGACCTGCTCATTAATTTTTTTACTGCCAAATGCTCTTAAATTACCTAGAATATTACAGAATACTGTTCAACAACCTGATAAAAGAAGTACAACTAGTAGTCCACAAGTAAAAGAGATTTTTGTGTTTAAATTGTCTAGATGTTTTCTGCATCTTGAGAGTTTAGAGGCTGGGAGCAATAGATGATGATGTTGCATGAATTTTTATGTTCCTTTATTTTCTTATTCTTGGGTTTAGTGATTTTAGTTATTTTCAGTGATCATAATCAAGTATTAATGTTTGACTGCGATAAGCTACCTTCTGTTTTATTCCTAGACATTTCAGTTTCCAGACAGACAATGTTAGATTATGTTGATCCTTTTCAACTTCAGATTGCATAGGGTTCTGTCAATTATTTTAGTTTGTGCAGAATTCTGTACTATGTGTCAGATTCTTCACTGTGATACTAATAAATTTATTCTAGATTTTAAAGACACCTTAGCCTTTTGTGTCTAATTTTATAAAACAAAATTAGTCTGTGGACTTGATTATGAAATATTCATACTGCAAAAACACCAGGAGATCTCAATCAAATAAAAGCTGGATGGTTTTAGGGATTGCAAATGCTCTAAATGAAATTCCTGTCCCCAAAAATACTGCTTTCTGAAAGATTCCATAGTGTTACCAACTCCAGAAGTTTCATTACAAATTTTTCATTTACTAGGAAAGTGTACTTCAGTCACTAAGTCTCAGCCATCCTGTTAGAATATGAAACTCACTATTTTGATTTATTTACAGTAAATAGAAAGATCAGCCCTTGCTGACTGTAAGAAGCAGCTTTAGAGGGAAAAAATAATCCTAAATCCTTATGAGTAACAAAAAGAAATAAACAATTCCCAGAATGCATTTTATTTTGAGTAAATTTTATGGCTTTTGAACTCCTGGGCATAACAGACATGAAGGTGGGTCATTCTGTGGTTTCTTTGCTTTCATCAATACTACTCAGTGCATATTTACAGCTCATATAAAAATAACCAACTTTCAACTCCATTCTCTACTGGAAAATTCTCTGCACAATGTGGGACAAAAAATTTTTGTTCAGAGACAGCACAAACACCTAACTTTGACATAAATAGGTATGTCTGTGAATCTTTCTTGGCCACCTTTGTGTAATTTTTATTGCTGTCTTTATAAAAGAGTGAAATGCTCAGCTGTCATAGAAATGCAGAGCTATAAATGCCAATAAAAATATTTCAATATATGATTTTCATGCATTTTCTAAGAAACTCTTAGGTTGTTCTATTCCATATTTAATAAGCATTTTTCAGGTCATAATGATTTCCAGCATTTTCTAGTCCATTTCTAATCTAATTGATTTTTGCCTATAAACACTATTTTGAAATCATTTGCAAACAAGCCCAGTTACCATCATTTTTGGGCATACTTCTGTACTTTCAGTCATTGATACAATGATGTAACGTCTGGATATTATTACACAAGCTAAAAAACTCCATATTCTGCAAGTGTATATCAACTAAGAAGTATGTGTCTGCAGTTTCCTGAATATTTTAGTGGTAGTGGTCCTATGCCAACTTCTAAAATTTCAGAAGTATTTTCTTTTAATCATGTTTCATTCCTGGTGCTGTTGTGCACTATTTAGTTGCAGTACATGAGATGCTACACAAAAGGGCAGGCTGAACAGTCTGTATATAAGCTCTAGGTTAGGTTTGAGCAGACCCCGTTACCAATAGTTATATATCCAGTTTAATTCCCCTAACTTAATTTGCATTTGCATACATTTGATTTAAGGTTATTTTCTTTTGTTATGTGAAATTAGTAGATTGTAAAATATTTATATTTTCACTAGACATCCTTTACTGCTTACATAGTTTCAACAATCTTGCCTTTCTAGTAGAGGCATTTGAAGAAAGACCTCAAAGATAAAATTTCAAAATTCATCCATCTATAGTGTGATAACATGGGAATCAGAATTTTAAATACACTGTTGAATGATATAATAGATAAAAGTCACAACGCACAAATAAATTTTATAGAGTAGTATTTAATTAGGGTATTATTTATGTCCTTTTCTCTGATGGTTGAAGCATGTAGAAGAGTTGTACAGAACAAATCAATTTAAACTACAAATGTATATTATATTGCATTTAGAAAAAATTCATGGCATTTATGACTGAAAACTGTTTCCTTTCTAATATCAGTTAATATTAAGAAAAATTTAGATATGTTTATTGTTAAATACTGATATTGCATATAAAGTAATACTGAAAATTTCAAGATGGGTAGCATATGGGTTTTCATTTCTCTAACAAATCCTGAGTTTCTTGAATACTTCTGTTGTGATGATTATTCACTTCTGAGACAAATAGAGTCAGAGATGCATATTCATGGGTTTTTCACTATATTGTCTTATAAACTCTCCTACTGTTTCTCATTTATTCTATACAGGCTCCATCATCACCTTCTTCACCCATAGCTAATGAACCAAAATACGAGAAGCGCTGGCTAGACACTTTATCAGTTCCTCTGTCGATGGCTCGAATCTCGAGGTACAAAACTGGAACAGATAAATTAAGGTTTGTAATCTAAAAGGGGAGGCACTGGGTTAGTTAGCTGTACATAGTGTTTTGCTGTGGATTTTTGGCTTTATAAGAATTGAGTGGAGATATGAAATTCTTCTTATTAAAAACTATGCGGTTCATCTTCTCATAAGATTAATGGCATGCATGGTGATTACCAAAGATAAGGTAAAGCTCTTACAAATATGTTTCTATAATCTGTTGTATCTTGGGAATTCAGTTAGCATCAGCAGCTAGTACAAAGGTTTATCCTGGAATTACTTGAATTAATTTTGAAGCTACTACATTTCCTTCTGTATCACTAATAGGATACTTCTATATTCCTCAATTCTAATATTGTCAATTAACTCTCCTTTTTCATTATAAATAATAACACAGTGCACAATCATCATGCCTATGCTATCATGGCATATAGATATATTTGTATCATTCTAATATAGAAACTCATATTGATGAGATTTTGGCAAAGTACATGGTACAAAATATTGTATTTTTGATCACAGAATTTTTTTGCATCTCAGAGACATAACTAATGGTTCATAAAGTAACTGTGGAATAGGATGTCAGAGGCTATTTTACTGGGCTTCAGGAAAGATGAAAGCAAAAGTGAAGTTTAATAAAGCTTCAATAAATAATATGCTTGAGAAAAGTTTAACACATCCCAGCATACATAAGCTTTTTCTGCAAACCATTCTGTGGTACAACTGCCTCAAATCTACCAGTAACTGTAGGCCAAGCAGTCCACGGTTCTCCATATGTATCAGAACAGGAGTTCATTCACTGTCATTATTTTCCATGGTCTTTATGGGTTGCCCTATATTTATTTGCCTTTAATACATATTAATGAGATAATTGGAATCTCTATTGAAGCATCAAGATACAGGTCACCTGCTACCAGGAGGTACCAGAAATTCATGCAAATACCTTTGTTGATCTATACCAGATTTTTTACCTGTTTCCTAAAAATGACCTGAAAAGCATTATTTTTCTAGTAGGACAGATATGCTGCTTTAACTTATAGCAATTCATCTTCTAAGACAGTTGGCAGCTCCTCTTCCAGACTTTGTGTTAAAGCATCACAGGTGAATAATAATAAATTGTCCAGAAAAGTTTTAGCTTCTTCCACAGACTTTGTTTGAACTCTTAATTCTCTTTTACTTAATGTCTCATCACTTCCTCCACCACTTTCTTTCCCCCTACTTCAACTGACAAGTTTATGCTGTCCAGCCTTGTCCAGTCTATCACAGACCTCCAACCATTCAAGGCTTAGAAGTTCTGTGAATTAAGTAAACAAATCTCAGTGTTCACATTTAGGCGTCAAGTTATCATTAGTGTTCTAGAATCTAAAGCATAAATGGAAGAGGATAGAACATTTAAACCTCTGATTTCAGTTGTCACCCTGATAGTTTGAACCACTTTCACTCCTGTGCACTTTACACATTAGATGGAGAAATCCCGAGGGATTCCAGTAACATGTGTATTTTGAGAATTCTTTGAAGTAAGACACCTTCAGATATTGTCCTAGGTCTGGCTAAGATGGAGCTAATTTTCTTTTTAGTACTCCTTATGGTGCTGTGTTTTGGTTTGTGGCTACAGCACTGTTAATAGCACCCCAGTACTTCAGTTGTTGCTGACCAGGGCTCGCACACGCTCAAGGCTTTCCCTTTTTCTTGTTCTGCTCCTACACAGTGAATAGGCCCAGGGGTAGGCAAGAAGTTGAGAGGCGGCGCAAGCAGGGCCAGTGACCCAAACTGACCAAAGGGATATTCCATACTGTGTAACATCTTTGCTCAGCAATAAAAACCGAGCAGAGAGGGCTTGGAGGGAGCTAGCCATTTCTCAGAGACTGACAGGACATCATTCTGCTTGTGAGAGATGGTGAGTGGTTGCCTTTGCATCACTTGTTTTGTTGTAATTTAGTTAGTTGGGTTTTCTTCCTCTTCCGTTTGCTTATTAAACTACTTTTATTTCTGTTCGTGAGGTTTTTTTCTCTTCGTATTCTCTCTGCTGTGCCTCTGGAGAGGGCTGGGAGAGTGAATGGCAGTGTGGATGCTTGGCTGCTGGCCCAAGATCAACCCATCTTTTCCTTGTAAGATTTGAGGAACTTAGTGCTTTCTGTTTTAGTCTTGGAGAGACATACTCTCTTGTGATGTATCTCACTCCCATATATATTTAGTATACATACACCACTCCTTAATTACTAGTGAGTTTTTTTATTATTGTTGTATACACTCTGAAGGAAGATGAAATAATTCCATAAAGCCTACCACCATCCCATGATACTTTACTTCTAAAGTAAGTGCTCCTTGCTTTTTTTTTTGGTGAACCAACAAGCATGAAAGGAATACTGCCTTGAGGTTAACTGTGGTTGAGATGTTTCCCATATTCTTACTAAAGGTGTTTACTTTTGCCTGAGGGACACCAGACTGCTCTTACCATTTACTCTGAAATGCATGTACATATTTTTACTATTATCCCACTTGTATCCTTTTTTACATTTCCCCATGTTCATATATGTATAACGTCCAACATGTGTCTTCAGTAATTGCTCTCTAAAATCAAATATCTGCTTTGCATGAAATAAAACTATAATATGTATAGTATCTGTAAATCCAACTACTCTAGATAAAAATCACGCTTTCAACCATATCTACACATCTCTGTTCCCTTTTACATTGAAGCCATCATTCTAAAGCCATTGGAGTGAGTCTGAATTCATTCTCCTGAATGGATCACAGATCCTTCTCACCAATTTCCTAATTTTGCCATACCCTGAATGTTTACTTGGAGCCTATTTGCATACATGGGTTGACAGCATGCCTGTTTTTCCTGTGCTACATGGGTCCATGAGTCTGTTATACTTGTAACTTTTTGTCTCCCTCATGTTCTTTTTCATAACTGTGTTTTGTTGCAGTGCTTCATTATGTTTCATCCACTAAATTACTGCAGTTGGTCTTGCAAAGGTGCTCTGGCATCAGAACAGCCAGATTACTTTTTAAGTCAATGTCGTTGAATTATTGGAACTTTCATCTGTAGTGTCACATACAAAGCTGTGTGCCTTCTCCTCAGCTAGATGGGCTGTATGAAAGGTCTTTTTCCCTACTTCCTACATGAATTAAATTCAGAGCGGTCTGTATAATTCTTTCTATCAAAAATTACCTATAGTCCGTTGGCTTTTGACATAACTTTTTAACTATGCAAACCATTATGGCTTTTGAAAGGTTATTAGCAATTCTCTATCCACTCAGAGGAAACGCACACTCTGCTTTCTTCAATCCTTCTTTTCCCTGATATAAAAACATCTTTTTCACCTGTGGAATTCTTTCAGTTGGCTACAGCAGAACTTACCATACTTTTGTTAGTATACTCTGATTTTTAAAAATTTATAGTATTGTTTAGCCTATGTATAGTATCTGTAAATGCAACTACTCTTGCTGTTCTGATATGGTAAACTGCCATCTGCCAGTGTGGATAGTTCCTCTGACCTCATTCACTTTACTTCTCCCTGATATTCAAGATTGTTTCATATTTTTAGCATTCTTCTGGTGGTGTAAGTAACATTCATATAACCTTAGAACAAGGAAAAACTTGTCTGTCATAAGGTTAGGCAGAGTCAGATATTTTACTAAAGGCCCTATTTTTGTTGCCTTTATTAAAAATAAATACAAAATATTACAAAGTATGGCATGTCAGCCTCTTGCTCAATATTATTTTTTTATTTAGAAATACCTTACATAGCTAGAGTTGTCTGTTAGACTGTAGTATACTTTTAGTATGCCTTAGATCAAATCTAGTCTAATCTAATCAGATTAGGTTGTATTATTTACTTTGTGGTTAAACTGTGCAGTTTAAATTCTTCCATACTTCAGTTGAGTTTTCTGGTAACTTTGCCAAAAAGAGGGCATCCTTTCAGCATACTCTTGTGGCATGAGATGGCCAAGATCACATGTATCTGTTTGATTCTTATTCTTTTTTCATTTGAAGAGAAAGGAGTTGTCTTTGCCTTTTCATTTGACTTCATCGTGACTTTTTATTGTATTTTTTTCCAAGAAGTCTTTAGACTGTGACTTAATGACACAAGAATATTTTTTTCGTATACTTTAAATTCTGTTAACACCCTATGTATTAACAGAAATGAGAGAGAATGGGATAGATATTTTCCTTCCTTATAAAGGAATGACTGAAAATACAGCACAATGGGAGTGTGAAATATGTTTATCAATATCACAAAACAAAAGCAAAAAAATT
>QWTY01056151.1:0-11836 GCA_008033365.1 Pseudorectes ferrugineus
GGGCACACAGCTGGCTCATGTTCAGCCGGCTGTCAACCAGTACCCCCAGGTCCCTTTCTACCTGGGCACTGTCCAGCCACACTCTCCCCAAAATGATGATATGGAAATTATGTCTTAAAGTAAAACAATATGTTATGTTCAAATGTTTAACTTTTTCGTATAATTTTTGTGTGTTTCAGCATGCACATGATTGGATGATTTCTGAAAATTAGGACGATGCACCTTTCAGGAAGCATCTAAGAATGCACTTTTTTCCCTTCTAGCAGTAAAATGGCATTTCTGGAACTTGTAGTCCAGATCAAGAAAGAAACAAATAAAATCTCCCATAACTGGGATAATCTATGAAAGGCAATTTTTATTTTAAATTAAATGCATTCCCTAACAAAACCCAAAGCAGCTGAGGTTGAAGTAAATGTTACTTCAGCTGAGATATTACAAGCAGAAAAATCTCTGGACAAATGCAAAAGCCATCAAAATTTTTGGGATGTCCTTTGCAGCTGCTGTACTGTGTCAGCATGCCTACTTTTTGTTTCCATGTTTGGTTGCTGTTTGCCATCTACTGTACCATCCTACTTCGCAGAGTTCTACTTCATAGTAGATTTCTGAGTGAATATGATTGTATATACATGAAATACATACATATATATATATAGGCTCTTAGCACTCTTATTTTATTTTGTATGTTTCTTCTACCCAGGCCTTCTTTTGTAAGGTTTCCGTGTATGCACTCACAAATGAGATGTCAAGACATGACATTCCTATCTGACAGAAATTTATCTAGTGATCTGATCTCCACAATCTATCCTACACTGGATGACTGGAGTTTTGAGGGACTTGGTCCTGTGTCCTACCACTGGACATGAAAGTATTTAAATGGTGTGAAGTGAGGCACCGAAAGTAAAATATGAACTATCATCTGTCACTGCAACTCATCCATGTACTTCCATAAATTACTATTATGGTCAGTTTATCAAATGTAGTCTCTTTCAGTATAAGAAACATGGTCTATCAAGAAAAGCTCATAAGATAAAATGTAGGACTCAGATGTTTTTTTCTAAATAAAAATGGGGGATTTGTCTATGGAGGTTTCATTTATTGTTTATCTTTTTGAAAAACATTAAAACATTTCTAGTTAAACAGTAATGCTGAGATGTATTAAAACTAATTTTAAACCATAGGCTTTTGTGAAAGTGAGACTAAATGGAAAGGCAAACAGGTGATTTTGAAATGTGGTAGTGATGTGGTAAGAAAGCACATCTCTAAAGAAGTGAGCTTTCGGTAACTCCGTTGTCAGATTTGCTTTTTCATTTTGGCTTTCTTTATTCTCCTAGAAAAATCCTATTTCTACCATGACTGATATTTTGCAGTTTTGGAACAAAGAGTTTACTTGTTTTGAAGAAAATAAGTCATGAACTTTTGGAAGGGTTTTTTGCAAGAGTTTCAGGAACTCTTTTGCAATATTCATAGCAGCCATCTATAAAGGAAATATTATTCTTGGGTCAGTCTGTCTCCATCTCTTGTGTTAGAGTTTCAAATAATCAGGGCTAAGCAAGTCAGGATTTTGACAAAAATACTGATGGTAGAAACTAGTCTTCATTTATTTCCATTCTATCATCCTCAATCAATTCTAAAGTTTGATAGATGGATGATTATGTTTTTTTCTTTCTCTTTGTCTTTTTTCTTTTTCCACAGCCTTGGTTGTTATAATTTTATCTTACAGACTCGTAGGGCAGGTCTGCAGTGATAGTAGTAGTAAACTATTGACCTTGATGGAAAAAAAAAAAAAAGAAAATTCCCTTATTCCCTGCAGACAATGTTTATTATTAGGTATCTATTTAGAGAGCCAAGAAAAAAGGCCAAGTTTAATACAGTTCCTGAAGCATCTTGGATTTAATGGAAGCACAGATACTCAGTTGCCAGGAAACTTGATAGTAAGAATGATGGCTACCACTTAAAAGGTCTCATTTTGAAGAGTGTTTACAGAAGCTGATTGTGAGCAAGATAGAGTGAATATAACTGTGAAATTCTCACTTCGCCAAATTTTATGGTTGTGAAAAGCAACATAGTCTAAGACGTTTTCAACAATTATATGTGCATATAAAACCTCAGTGATAAATTTGGATTTTATTTTTTCTTCTCAGCCAAACTTACTCAGAATGACAAAGGTCCATTTGTACACTTCCCTTCTTTTCCAATTAAAATAGAAAATTGTTTTAAGAGTTTCTTCAGGGAAGTGGTGCTACTGAGAAAACTACTGCTTTTTGCTTTTTTTTTTTCAGTAACACTGCACTATAAGAGTAATATTATCATATAAAGGGTTTAGGTTTGATTTTCCTTTTTTAATTTATTTTTTTAAATTTTATTTTAATAGTTGCATAGGCCACAGTCAACCTACTCCTGATGAGGGAGAGATTTTCCTGTTCTGTGCAAAACTGCATCCTTCAGTTGGTGCTACCTACAGAAAGGGTGTGGACTATAAGAACTTGAATGACACGGCAAAAATTGGATTATCAGTGGGTTTGTGTCCAGGATTTGTTCTTTCTTAAAATTAATCCTTAAGCTGGAAATTGCTGTTTTCCTATCTGAAGATCAGAAAGCTCCTTCCATAGTTTTCCTGCATACCACTCCTATGACACTGAATGATGAATATTTTGTCTAAATCAATCTAATTATTTGGTGCAATTAATTGAACTTTTTCTCTTCATATATCCCTAGTTCATCTAGGTCTATGCTTGTTGAAGCCAGCTTCAACTTAAATGGCTAAAGCTGGATTGTCTTTTTTCCTCATAGACCCTAGACAGGAGGTCAGCCAACAAATTTTATTATTTCTGGTTGTTGGGAGCTATCCATTTAAATGAATGATTCATAAATTTTCTGCAGGAGGTCTTTACTCTAGGTTGAATAGATTCAAGACTAAGCTATAAAGACAGGCAAGAGGTATGAAGAAGAAAGGCAGAATGCAAGTATTTTAAATTTTCCTTCTTTCTAATTTTTTTTTTAATTCTAATGCTAAATATGCTTTTAAATTATTTGTTTTTATAGTCTGCAGCAGCAACTTACACTGAAACCTGTTGTATTTAATGCATATTATCCTTTTATAACACCTAGTTTTGAGAAGAAAATGTCTCCCAACAATCATGTCTGGCTCAGTTCTAGTGAGTGTTTTATCCAAACCAAACTTAGGAACAGAAATAGACTTTATCTTTCTTTGTTGTTATTTTTGAAGAAACACTCTAGTTTTATAAACCTGGTTATATTTATCTGATGTGAGGTGCCCCGATGAGGAATTAAAAAAAAAAAATTAATAATAAAGAGAGAAGAAAATCAGTTTAAGGAAAGCACTTTTTTACACATACTCAAATTTGAACAGCTATGTCCCTCCTGACTGGAGATCTGTTACACTTACTGCTTGACATCTTCTGTAAGTTTCAAATGTCTAAAAGATCTGCTCACTGCATGGACTAAGGTCAGAAAGCTTTATGCTTGTGCTTTATGCTCAAGACCATGACACTTTCATATTTACACAAAAGAAAGCTTGGCTATACATGATACATGCTTGACATGGACTTTAGCTTGCTAATAGTTTTCCTTCTAAAAAGACATTAAATGATAGAGCTAAGTTCTAATTACTGTGTAGTGCAGTCATCATAAAAAATAGCTAACAAATTTTGAAAATATTAATCTAATAAGGTTTAAATCATGTTGTGATGATAAAAAATAAGTTGTCAATATAAGTAATGTGATCCAAATGACTGCCTGGAAGTTTTTGGCTTGATAGTTTTGATAGTGTGGAGCTAGTTCTGATCTAATTGGGGCAGAGTTAATAAATTGTGATTACATTGCATAAAAGGGATGGCTGCATCAGCTTTTCCATGCTGTTGGGGAGGGTGTAAAAGTTTTTGAATTTTTCAAAATGGATCCAGTTTTCTATTTTCCACCATTTTTTTACTTTATTGAAAAATTCCCCTATTGTATAGTTTTAAACAGTTAGTAGATGACTGCTGACGTCTGACTTCATAGGGTGTAGGACTGTGGGAAAGTTAGGAGTAAAGTTGATCTGGATACCATACAACTAGCCCTACCCTACTGCTGAAATTGAGGCAGAATTGAGAAAAAATAGATGTGCCTTTAAAACTGGAGGAAATGGGGTGGGAGTGATGCCTTAGGTATACTTCTAGTATATCTTCAGGGATGTCTCTTGACCCTTATTGGATGAAATTCCTAACTAGCTGTCATTAAAAGACATGTGCCCAAGACATAAAGAAAGGTAGGAAACAGTAGTGTTTTAGTTTTAGTTTTAGTTTTAGAGTTACTCAACTGAATCATAAGTCAATTTTAAGTTTAATTTTATGATCTTCATTGGTGTCTTTAATTCTACATGTAAAAGACTGTGAAGTTATTTTCAGTAATAGCAGGTCCCAAGGTATTTGGAAATTATATAGCCATCCAGTTTCTTCTTTTGCTGTTTTAATCTAATTAAAATTTTTCATTATGTCCCTATGGACTACATATACATAAGAAACATGGAAAATATTTAATCTAACTCAGTTTTTATGTATTTTTTTTCCTATAAATGTGAATTTAATTTCCTCCTTTTTATTGTAATTCCATGATCTGGTCTACTGTATTGTACCTAACAATCTTTCTAAGGTGTTTTGAGGATTTAGGAGTTAATGTTTCAATATTGATTTCAAAATGCAAATAGGATATAAGGTTTTATTCACACTAATAAATTTATAACTGTGATGTATCATTTTCTGACATAGCAGTATAAGCAATACGATGTCAAGTTTATGTTTGACCTTGAAGATGCTCAGTGATACTTCTGGAGCTTTTCTAAGATGGATAAAACTGTCTATTATCTGCAACTGTATTATTTAGCCAAACTGTGGCAGTATTCTCTCCCTATTATGACTTCTGTTCAAGCCTGCAACAATTAATTTATTCAACTGAGATGCTCTCTATTTTTTATTCAACTTCATAATATTAACACTATGCACAATGATTTTATTTGGTTTTTTAGAGGTATACCTTCTCAAGCCCAGTTCCAAAGTTTGACAAGTAATAAAGACAAACAACAACAAAATAATTAGATGACTTTGCTAATAGACTTCTAGAATATCCTGTGTATTTTATTTCGATTTTGGGGGGAAAAGAAAAATTTAGCTGATGTGTATTTTATCAGAAGGAGGCAGAAGGGATTTTAAATACAGAAACTGATAGTCATGGTACTATAAGAAATCTATATTGAATAACTGTAAACACATCAGCAGAAGTCTTAGGGGTGTTTTTAACTGATAGCTTTAAATATTGTCAATTATAGATAATTTCAATTGTTTAAAAAGTAGTTGTGTAAGCTGTGCATGAAATTCTCTGTCATCAATATATCAGTTACTTAGACTGAGAACAGAAATAGGAGTTACTAAGTATGGGCTGTCTTTTTTATAATATTTTTTTTATTTGTGAAATAAAATACCACTTTTCAGTGATGACCTATCCTTGTAGTATTCCAGCCTGTCACACTGGCCACAGCTATGACACAAATAGAACATGATAGTACTTTGTGCTCCTGAAAATGTGGACATGCTGTAGCTGCTTTTACTGTCTCCTTGCTGTTGGTGGTGACTGAGTCAGAAAAGAAACAGAAGAAAGAAAGGGGAGAAAAAAGAAAAAGCAAAAGAAAAAAGAAAGGAATTTGTCATCATTGACTTAAATGTCTGTAATTTGAATGACATTGTATTTACTGTAAGCCTTGTATTCTCCTCCTTTTTTGCTAATAAAAAAGCAGGGGTTTTTTTTAAGCAATCTTACCTCTGCTGAAGGCAGTTAAATTATCACTGCCTTATTCCTGAATCTAACCCCGTGTTTCCCTTTGATCATATTCACATCACCGTCATCTTTCAGCAGTGTGTGCACATTTTTCATATTGGATACCCCAGATAAGTAAATTTTATGTTCTCTTCAATAGACGGATAATCAGGGAAAGGACGTAGGATTTTCAAAGTCATCTGAGAAGCAAGGGGCTAAAGGATCATCAATTCCACCGAGATAAGAGAACTTGACTCCTTCAGATTCTTTGAAAATCAGGAACAGAATAAATGATTCTGCCCTAAGTCTCAGAAAAAAAATCTTGTAGAGGAGAAAAAATTTGGAGGTCTCAAGTCCTTTTGTGTTACACTGCCTTTGTAACAGAGACACCAAAATGAATACACACAGACTTCACAAAACATTGAGTAGAAAAACATATATATCTCATTTTATCTTCTTATCAGCACTCTTGGGGTATTGAGGTATTGTATATCTGTCAGATGATATGACCAGTGAGCTCTCTAGACATACTCTTGCTTCACTTTTGATGTATTAAATCAAACATGAATACTGTGTCGACTTTTCATTTGCTATGCTCATTTCCAATATTACTCACATGTCTTCACATAATTCATGGATTCATTTTCATAATTAAGTTGTATTTTTTTTCAAGGAAAAAATTATGCATTAGTGTGAGATTAAGAAAAATTTGATTTTCTTCCTTAATTAACTATTTTGATGGAGGAATTTGGTGTAGCACAAAAAGATAAGATGTATGTAACAGTTTAAATATATCCATTGAAGTTGATCACATTAGTATAGGATTGAATTAATGAGGGAATAAATCAGTGAAATAATACATAATCAAAATGAATATTTAAGATCCAAACCCAGTGTGATAAAATACAAGTCTAAATAGAACATGCATTTCTTTGAAGTAGAATAAATTCATCTTTCTAACTGGTGTGCACACTTTGAGTGAAGTTCTTTTTCATCACAGGACAATTTCTCATGCTAAATTTCATCTTGAATGGAACCACAAGATGTGCAGAAGGAGCAAAATCAAATATTAGTTTTAAAATGTGCTTTTCAGTGGTAGGATGATATATGTGAATTTATATATATTAGAGCTACTGAAACTATTCACAGTGTTTAATGTAGTTGACAACCTTCCTATAATGCACCTCATAATTTTTTCAAGATATATGGCAATTGGTCTAAAAATACTAAGCAGCAAAACAATTATTGACATTTTTTCTCTCAACTGTAATAATGAGAATTATAATTTAAACATAAAAATGAAGCTTTTTTATGTCTGTTGGATGATGAGAATAAAGCAATTGTTGTCATGGCAAATTGCCATCTTTTAATAAATCTTTTGCTAAAAATTTTATTCATCTATAAAACCTCATCTCTGATGTCCTGTGTGGACAAGCCCAATCCAATTGACTGAGATGTGATGAGGTGAACTGCAGGATGAGAATTCTCTGTTAACTCCTCCTCCCTGCTAACTGTCAGGTGAACAGCCACTTTTTCAGCCAACAAGGCAGGTGATCAGTGTTGGTGATACCAACAGAGAGAACATGTCTTGAGCATCCCTGTTCCCTTTGCATCTGTAAGACTCCATACACAGGCTTCTTGCAAATTAATTAATTTGCCTGGAAAGAAAAAGCGTTGCATGATATTGCAGTATCATTTTTCGGATGCGTTAGTCAAAGCAAATTTTAGAGATAAACTCATTGCTGCATCCAGAAGTAATCTGTGCACGTGCCAAGAGCTGAAGACAGTGGATGGCAGCCACATCAGAAGAAACAGGCAGTATATTGGCAGAAAGATCTACAGTGCTGATAGCACAGCAGGTGCCCTAGCAGTTACAGGCAGTATTTTTTGTTATAGGTGAAAGAGCAGTTTCCACTCCTTTTTGTGCTCAACTTTGATGTTGTCAGTGTTAAGGAATTTCTTACATCTCTATCCTTTTAGAACTTTGCTAATAACTTTTTATGGGTAGGTTATACTAATATACTTTAATATACTCTTTTTAATATAACTTTTAAGAAAAATAGGTATCTGTAATCTAAGCTGTTTTCCCTGACAGTAACAAAACTCAGCTTGCTTCAAACCTTTGCTATTTAAAAAGAAAAATGAAAGGTGAAATCAACAAAACAAATTGTGCTTTTGAGTGAGTGACTCAACAAGAGAGTTCACCCATGAGAATTTTCTAGTCTTTTGCCTAATTTCAACTTCATGAACACCTGCAGAATATCTCACCTACTATGCGAAGACTTCCAGCCTTGGGACATACAGCATAGTGAAACCATGGAATAGTTCTTGACAAATGATACAAAGCAAAAGTCCATGTAATTAAGCATATTTTTTTGTGGTATCTAGCAAGTCTCTGAGGTCATCGAGATGATCTGATACAGCTGGTAGATATGGGTGTAGCTCTAAAGGAGGGTGTACAAAGCCTAAGGTTTAGTCTGTTGACTTTCATCCACACAAAAGTCACTTAAAATGAACAAGATGAAAACAGGATTGGAGGTGAGTAAATCAGGAGTTCATAGTAAATCCTGCTCCTCTACAGCACCTCCTGCTCAAGGTTCAGAAAAACCTGCATTGTCAGGAAAGCTTATAATGGATTATAACTAGACCTTTTCTTGCCTAATAGCTGGAAACTGGAAATATCTACTTCACAGTAGGTAACCAGTCTGTAAAAAAGCCAATAAAAAGAAGCTTGCCTCCTGAGTTTGCTTGGCACACATGGGAGGGAGGAACAGGGAATCACTACCTCCTGCAGATGTGTTATACAATGCTGAACAGGGACCAGTGCTGGGGGGGGGTTGTTCACCTTTTCAGGGCTAACTGAAGGTTATCTTTTTCATTCTTTTGCTCTTCATTTAATTTTTTATTCTTAGTCGTGTCCTGGTAATACTTACAGTGCTTGATGGTGTACTGCAGCAGTGGAGCCTTTTTCCCTAACAATGCTAGCTCCTGAACTGTCTCACAGTCATGGAAAGTAGAAAACATGAACTTAAGCTCTAAAAGCATAAAGGATGAAGAATACCGTGAGCCATGAGGGTTGTAGAATTCTTAATGGTAATATTACCATTATCCCATGTGCTACAATAGCCTATAAACTATGCCAGCTTCAGGTGTGACTGAATCTTTTATACAATTTCTGTTTCCGAGAATCTTTGGCCAAGTAATGACAAGAGTGCTTAAAGCCAAAATGGCAGCATTTTTAGCAGTAAGAATAGAGGATTGGTAATAGAAAGGAGCCTTTTTTAGATCCTCTATGTCTCCTTTACCTGCAGATTCTTAATACCTCCTGGAAATAACCTAGACGAATGAAATACCTGTCTATAAAATGCCCCTTCTGTCTGCCTTATATTTCTGTGCTGTTTTTGCAAAAAAATGAACACTGTCTTTGAGGTACAGTCCTTTTAATGCTGCTGAATTATTTTTTCTTCTGCATTCTTACTATGATACCTGTCTGACCAAAAAATGTCAGGCTCACCAGGACAGTGAATCAAAAATTTGAAAGGATAGATCTGGCAATCTCATTTAGTAACATGCACTGCTTTTAACTTAAGCTACTCTTTTTCCCTAGAGTTTTCCTGACTTCTGGTTTTGGCTACCCAAATCGCACTACAGACTTGTGTTTCATGTGCAGAATATAATCTCCAGTATGGTCACAAACATAAGTGTCGGTAATCAGGGCAAGATCGCTTGTACATTCCTTCCAGAGATGTTCTAGATGATGATCAATGAGAGCAATGAGGAAACTCTTCCGGGATTTATTTGGCCACAAACGCTCTGATGTGGACCCTCTACACTGATGCGCTTCTTTTCACATTCAGATGAAATGTTTTCTACATTATCTAGGATCTGCTGTGGATTATGTAAATCTGTTTAAATATTCAGCCTCCTGACTGTTGTAGGAGAGTTCATGGCAAACACAGACTCATCTCTCTGTTGAATTCCTATTCATTTCCTAAGTCAAAGTTTGTTCTCCACTCATTCAAGCTTAGATAACTTGGAAACCGTTTTATCTTTGTGTAACTCCTTGATAGCTGCAATCAGCGGGGTCATTTTAGTGACTTTTGTTTTCCAGGGTCTAGTCCTCTGGTTTTCTGAAAGAACTGTGATTGGGAAGATGGGGTTGTGTTAGCTTCGCTGAAAGGCTGCAAAATGTCGGGGGGGAAGTAAAACTACTTTAGGGTATAGTGTAAATCAAAATTGGGATTAGCACTTGAATCTTTCTGCAAGGAAGCTTCTTTACATTCGGTCCTACACTACAGTCAAAAGGAACGACAGTTGTATATTTAATATGTGTGTGCAGTATTTCTGTACAGGACACAAAAGGGACTGCTAAGTGCACATGAAATGTGTGTGCAATATGATTCCTGACATAGTACTGTGGTACTGTAGCAGCTACATAATGAATTGTTTGCAAAGAGGTTATCTGGTTTCCTGCTTACTTAAACAGTCATCAAACATAAACAGACAAACCATTTAAAGTGTCTTTTGTAAAGGCTCTTTTGCTTTCAATGAGTTTTGTGCACAGGAAAGATGATGGACTGACTGCCCTTAAATTGTAAATACTTCAATCACTGAACTTTCAGCTAAGAATTATCTTCTGTCCATAACCCTTTCAATGAGCCTGTATTCTACTCTTCAATTAATGTATTTAAGTATTTAATATAGTAACTTATTTATTAATCTATTTATTTTGGTAATCTTAACTAACCTTAACAAGTACTGACAAAAATCTGCTTCTTTAAGGTAAAATATTCCAGCAATATTGTAAGCTTTACTTGTGATGGGTGTACAGCATTTTTTCCCTTGCAATTAATAGCTACATTGTGCATTTCAGCTCTTTCTCTGAGATGTTCCTTTCATTAGGTGCACAGGTTTTACTTGGTTTTAAAATTTGCAATATAATTTTCAGTACTTTACAGATGTTTGCATTATAAGACAATAAAACCAAGACAAGACTGAAAGAGAGCTAAGGTATTTCAGCATTCTAGCTAGTTTTCCAGAGCTGTTCACAGGAGTGTGTTTGAGTGCTGATAAGGCACCAACTATATTAAAAAGACAGAGGCAGAGCATAAGTATTGTTTTTCCTTTTCAGTCACTAAAGGATGATTCCTCCACGCATTAGCAAAAAATGCAAAACCAATGAACATTTTGTACATATTAAAGTTTTCAAGATGTACATCTTAAGAGAGGTAATTTTTTCTTTAAAGATAAATGAAATACATCTGGTATTTTAACTTCTCTTTATTGTTTCTAAACTCATTAGAGACTGATTGCTTAGAAATCACAGCTGTTTGATGAGGTCAATAGGAGCCGAAAAACCTATACAGGCCAATTTAACGCCTCATAATTGGTAATGCAATTTGGAATGTGAACTCCTTAACATTTAGACAGATACAATGTTTGTGGAGAAAAAAAAAATACGCTGAATAGATACAGTTGTGAGCCATGTCTTTTACCTTGGTGGTCCTTTTTCCTGCTTGACCTTTATTATGTGTCTTATTTGTTTTAATGGATCCTATGACCTTGGGGGGGATAGAGGTGTTCCTCCTCACCCAACCTCACTAAAAAAAGGTACTGCTTGAAATACACCGTGCTATTTAAACTATACGCCAAAAGTATATTTTCTTTTTTTTTTGCCAAATGAGGTCATCACCTCTATGGTACATCTGGCCTCTTATCTTCCTGGCACTTTTACTTCTAACTTCAAATTGCTGTGCCAGTGCCAAAAGAGTAGAGCCACTAGAAAATGGTATTTTCATTGTCAGCAAGCGGAAATAAATTTGTATGCTACTATGGTCTGAGAAAAACTGTTTGATAAAGCATGTATCATATGTTATTCACCATTATTCCTAAAATGGCAAAGGCTAGATTTGTAGGGAAAAAACCCCAATCCTCCTAGATACATAAAGTTTAATTTTTATTGTATATCATGTGTACATCATTAGCTATAACAGATGAAAATGTTTCATTTTAGACAGATTCATCAGAA
>QWTY01056152.1:0-16939 GCA_008033365.1 Pseudorectes ferrugineus
AATAATAATAATAATAATAATTAAGAAAGAAAAGAAAAACGCACTCAGACAAGCGGACTCACAACTTCTCCAAGCGGAAGGAGGCATGGAACACATGCAGAGGATCAGCACATGGACAGTCTTTAAAGGGGAACCTGTTTTCTTTCAAGCGGGGAGCGAGGGCTGCTGCTCCTCCCGCACGCCTGGCGCCGACGTCCCTTCGTCACTCAACGCTACGCCACGGCCAAGTCCCCCAGCTCCCAGCACTGGCAGCACTGCCCTGGCAAGGGGGGCCTGGGGAGGCCCCCCAGGGCAGGCTGCCGTGCCGAGGGGCAGGGGAGCTTGGTGCCTCGTCTGTGGTTTTTGGGTTTCCCTCTGCAGGGAGACGACAGCCCCCTTTTCCCTGTTCTGAGATGCGCGCTGCATCCTAAGAGAAGGAGATGGGAGAACTCCTCGTGCTGGCTCAGTAACGGCATCGTTTATCCCTGCCCATCCATAAAAACTTCCTGAGCTTCACCCAGCAAAAGCCACCATGCTGCAGCACGGAGCTCACATGCTGCCTGTCCCTCTCCTCTCAGCTCTTAATGCCGCAGTAGAGAAATCTGGCTGGTCTGGTATAAAATCCCCGTGCTCCGCATGCACTGACAATTTTATGACCCCAAATCATCAAGAAATTACTTGGCTGGGCTCTCTACGGGATTCCTCGCTTATTAAAGTGAGATTTATTCTTCTGGCTTCTCCTTTTTGGGGATAATGACTCTGGAGTCGCTCCTGTGACTGCAGCTCCCAGCAGCATCCCGGAGTAGGACAGGCAGCTGTGCCCATCCTGCTGGGCAGTGTGACCCTGCCCCTCAAAATCCACCAGCCCACGGCAGCCAGCACTGGAGCCAGCCAGGAGAGCCTTACCAAACTCAGCCACGAGCCTGGACTCACCTCTGCTGTGCTAAAGCCACGTCCGCTCGTGTCCCTAACGCTGCCGGAGCGGGGAAGCGCAAGAACAAACAGCCACGTCCTTGTTGAGGGCTTCCCCATCTCCCAAAAAGCCTGGCACAGCCCAGACCTCACCAGGGCTTGGTGCCAGCTTTGCTCCTCATGGGACACCAAGGAAAAACAGAAAGAGAAGGCGGCCAAGTGCTCAAGAGCTTTGGAGCTGCCAGGCTCAAAGGGATGGGTTTTGTCACGCCAAGAGGATGGCTCCTCCACAGAGCACACATCCTGTCCCTGCTCCCAACACTCCCTCCTCGCCAATCCTGCTCTCCCCACCCCAGGACAACCCTCCAGGTCAGCTGGAGGAATTCCCCTCTCCTGGAAACGTCCCCCTGATTTCTCTAGGCATCCCACCTGTCTCTCATGAGGCTCTTTTCCAGCCCAACAAGGCTCCTCAGGCTGTTGGAGAGCATCAGCCAAGACCTTGACTCTTCCCAACCAAGGCAGCAAAGCTTAACCTTTTGTAAGGCTTGTCCTAAGGAAGTTTGGGTATGGCCAGGCCCTAGAAACAGGCCCATCTACAATCCCATCTCTCCTTTCATAACCAGCCTGGCTGATGGCCAAACAGGTCAGTGTTGCCAATCCTCTGGGTCACAAATTACTATTATCCCATCTGGATTTGGCATTTTTAGTGATATTCTTCTGCTTTTAAGGTCTGAAAGCCATCTCCAAATTTCTCCAGCCCAGTTCCAGAAATGCCCATGGCCATCTAGGAAACCAGCCCCATGAAGGTAGCCCAAGAGGAATTTTCTTGGAAGAGTCTTTCAAGATCTGCTTAGGGCTGTTTAATTACAGCTGGGTCAGAAGAAGTCAAAGACTTCTCCAAGGAGAATTTCAGGAATGGAGGGATTTTACCACGACTACACTTGTGATGAAAAGGAAAGAACACCTTTCTGGCAGCGTGAGACCATAGTTCTGCTGCTGCCAAGCATCCAATCCATCTCAGGAGAAAGACTTCTCCCATTTTCCATGACTGAGGAGACTTTGGGAAAAAGAAAACAGATCCAGGTACTGCTGGAAACAAAAGTCCATGTGCTGGACTGCAACTGGGGACTGATTTTTGGAGCCCACTCTGAGCACACTGGCTGCAGCTGGCTGCTCCAGATGTGGCTGTTTTTCCTGGCTGTTGTGGGATCCTCCCGGTTTGGAACATCCGGGACAACCCCACCTGAACACACACCTCCCTAACACCACAAAACCCTCGTGCGCCCTGCCAAAGGTGCCACGTGTGTCACCGTCCCCCAGGAGAGGAAGGGTGGCCCCGGGGAGACGGCAGCTCGGCTCATCCCAAACCCCAGCCCCGAAGGCAGGGGAGCAGCGTGTGCTGCTGGGAGGGGAAACCCAAAAGCCACAGAGACTGTGCGTCCAGAGGTGTTTCCTAGTGTTTTCGGATTCCTTATTCCCCTTTAAAGGAAGAGATGGTATTGGAAAAGCCCCTTCCGTGTCCCCTGTCATGCCCCGCTCCCGGCCACCCTCCACAGCACCCACACCATCCTTTCGGACATGGATCACCCTTACCTATTGAGCTGAGGAGAAGCTTGTCTCGACAACACTGCCCAGATAGCTGAGATTAATCAAAAACAAAGCAGTTATCAACACCCGCAAGGAGCCGAGCTCCGCAACACATCAGCACGTCAACAACTCCAAAGGAAAAAGGAGGGAAAGAAACCAAACTGAAACACAAACGAAACGAGGCTGGAGAAGAAAGGGGGAAAGAAACAGAAGAGAAAGGAAAAGAAGAAACGAAAACGATAATCAACGAAGCGAATGGATACACTGCATAAAAGCACGGACAACAGTGCTGCTCTAACACGGCTCCGTCCTGGAGCTGGCTCTCCTTGGCACGCCCTGCTAGGAGACGTGGACCTGTGACTACGTCCCTAACTGCATCGCTCCGTAGCTGGGTTTTCCAGAGGCACACAGAAGTCATTTCAGGCTCGTTCAGCTGCTCTCCCTCCCCATCCTCTCTCCCCTGAGCCCTCCTTCCTTCTGTTCAGTGCCGGAGGGATTTGCTAAGGCCATAACGCTTCCAGGTACCAGAGGGCAGGAGTGAAATGCGGAGGGCACTGCGGGGTGAAACGCTGCCTCCCCCCTCCCCAAAACACAGCCTCTTCTCCGAACGCCTCCGACCGCGCCGGCTCTGCAGGGCTGGGAGCCCTGGCCCCCGACTCCTCTCTGCCACAAGCCGGAGGAGGGGGCTCGACCCCACCAGACAAGAAGCCAGAATGAAGCAAGACGAAAGGATGGGACGAAAGCACGGCTACGGGGTCTAAGGTGCTGTGAAAGACGGAAGGAAAGAGGAGAAATAGAAAGAGAGAGAGAGAGAGAGAGAGACGCTTTTGCCTGGAGCAACCCTGGTACCTGGAAAACCAGCCGCTACTGTCTAGTGCAGCCACATCCCTCTTTAGGGCAGGATCTGAGCGTGCCGGCAGCCTCCCGATCTCCGCTGGGCTTAGTTTATTTTTATTTTTCCTCCTCTCCTGACATGCTGCCGGTGTGGCTAAGTCCTTGATCTCTCCCTGCCCGCGTCCTGGGGCTGCAGCATCCCTTTTGCAGGTGGGGCGGTGACCGTGATAGCTGTTTCTGTCATGCATTAAAGCTCTCTAGACTCCGCGGGAAGGAAGAGGAGGAAGACAGAGGCGCGGCGGCGGCGGCCCTAACGTTCGAAGAAAGCCAAGAGCCAGCAGCTAGAAGAGGAAACAACCTCCAGTGACACCAGGACACTTACCTAAGCAAGCCAGGTCTTTGTACACCTGGTAGACGGCCCGTAGCCCGAGTCACGGCGCTCCCAGATTCCCAAGGGACCGGGAAGGTCGCCTGCCTAAAACCCAGCGCTCTCGGGCGGCGGCCATGCAACCTGTGCCCGTGGCACCAGCCTCTGCCTAGCAAAGCCCGCGGGACGCCGTCTCCAAAAGGGATGCTGCAGCGTGCCCAGAGAGACCCTACCAGTTGGGATGGTGATGGCAGGGAGGGAGTCAGAGGGAGTGGGTGAGGCAGGGTGGGGGAAGCCAGGAAGGGGCCGGAGGGGTCACCACGGGGCTCACGCACTTACCCCGTGGCGGCTACCGTGGTGGTGGATGTCGGCTCCGGTTGGAGAATCTCCTCGCCAGCCCTCCTCGGAGAAGGGATGTCTCCGAAAACATCCATGGTGTCCACGGGCAGGGAGGAGCCCTGGGAGTTGGAGAAGCCGGTGCCCACGGGGGTGAAGGCGGTGGTCGGTCGGAAGCTGGGGCTGTCCCCGCGGCTGCTCGGCGCCGGAGATCCCGTGGAGGACGGCGTGGATTTGCGGGAGAAGCTGACGGCCGCGGGCGGCTGCAGCGTGATCTCCGACACCTCCGCCTGCTGGATGAGCCCCGGGCGGGGCCGGGCGCGGGCGGTCAGCTCCGGGGAGCTGTTGCGGGAGCTCAGGGGACTTTGGGTCAGAGGAGAAAGCCTTGAAGGTTGTAGCACCACCTGATGTAAACTGGGCTCAGCCCTCCTGACCTGCCGAGGGCTGGGCCGAGGTCGGGGTTGGGGCTCGTACCACCTGGTGTCCAGGCTGAATGTGCTTGTGCCGCTGGGGCCGACGGGCTCGGACGGTTCGTGGTAAGGCAACACGGGTATGCCCATACCTTGGCTGGTATGTCTTAGCTGCCCTTGACATCCCATGGGTTGCATAGGTTTGTCCTGCCACTTGGTGGTAGCGGGCACGGAGGATTGACCCCTGCCCGGTGACTTGCCGGTCCAGCTCTTTGGTGCCTCCAGGGGCAGGATGCCCGAGTAGGACGCGGGGACCACCTGGAGGGAGGAGGGGGGCGGCCCCCGAGGAAGGCAGCCCGTGGGCTGGGAGCCCTCGGCCGCCTCGCAGGGCTGGAGCTGGTGGGGGAACGGCGCGGGGGCCAGCTCCAGGCTGCCGAAGGGGAACTCGGCCCTGCCCCAGGGCTCAGGGGACCGGCCCCCCGTGGGGGTCTGGGCCAGGGGCAGCGTGCTGTTGGAGGCGTTCTCCCCGTTCTCCTCGGGGATGGTGGGGTGTCCGAAGGGCCCCTCGGGGGGCAGCGGCGGGGAGGACATGACCGAGCTCAGCGGGCTGACTTCTGGCATGTAGAAGGGCGGCGGGTCCACCTCCCCGGGGCTGCTGCTGCTGAGGTAACCGTAAAACTGGTGGTGGAAAGCCCGGGGGGCCGGCGGGCGGGCCTGGCCGGTGGCCTGCAGGGCGCCGGGACCCTCCAGCGCCCGGTGGAACCGGGGGCTGTATGCTGGTGGCTGAAGGTAGGACTCCTGGCTGGAGGAGAGAGGGGTGAGCTGGGCTTTCAGGGCGGTCACAGAGGCGGGGACGACGGGGTCGTCGTTCTCCTCGTCCGACTGCCTGAACTCGGGGTACATGTCCGTCTCCTCCACGAAGGGGAAGCCCTCGATCCGCCGTGTCTTCAGGGAGGGCTCCATCTCCGCCGGGTCCATGACGAAGCGTCCGTCCGGCCCGCGGCTGATGAGCTCGATCGGGGTGGTGGCCTCGGCTTCGGCCTCCGCCTTGGAGACGCTGTACTTCTTGCTGCTGATGGCTCGTTTGGTCTTCTTGTAAAGGGAGAGCTCCTTCTCCTTGGTGGGGCTCAGCATCCGCTTGGCCTGCGGGCCCTGGTCGTCAGAGGACTCCGAGGGGGGACGGAGCGTGCGGATGCTCTCGGGACTCACCTTGCCGGAAGACAACCTGGACCACAGGGGAGAAAAACCGAGAGAGGGGACGGTCACCCGGAGCAGAAAGGAGCTCTTCTCGCCCAGAAGAACAACTCTGGATCCGGAAAACAAAGTGCTACCAGCTCTCAAAAGTGGAACCGCTGGGAGAAATTGGCAGGGGCTAAGCAGGATGGCAGAGTCTGGCCAGCAGCAGTGCACAACATCCCTGCTCCTTGGGAGGGCTGCTCGGAACACTCGGGGCAGAAAGCTCACACCAACACCCCACAACAAGCTCCACTGACACCCCAACACCTCGCAACAAGCTCCACCAACACCTTGCAACAAGCTCCACAGCCCCACAGGGACAAAAGACACATCCAGAGCTCGCTTCCAACTCCTTCTGAGGTTTCCTATGTTCACCTGAGATATCCATACCCAGGAAAGGCCCCGAGAAGAGGGACATCAGGCAAACCTTCCCTCCCACAGAACTCAGCATCTCACTTGGAGACGCTGACGGATCATTTCAGACCAACTCTTTCTCCCATTCTCAACACTCAGACCTTAGGCTGAGCGCCTCAAAAGGCAGAGAGCACCAGAACAGTTCCCTCATCCCTATCCAGAAAGCCTCAGACAAACAGGACTGAGAGGCACAAGACAGCAGATCCAACAGAGACACTGCAGGTTATTTCAGTGCAGTGGATGAACTGAAAACAAGTGAGATTCAGATCCACCAGCACCAGGACATTTTGCAACAGTCCAGGAGCCAAAGCATGAGGTGTGCACGTCCCAGACTCCTGCACTCCCACCGGGAAGATGCTCCTGCTGGTTTGCAGCTACACTTGCTTTTGATGGGCTCTCCAAGGAGCTGTGGCTACTGCAGCACCACGATCCACCACCTTTGGGCACATGTGGGGAGAGGCTTCAGCAGGACACTCTTCAAGAGAAAAGATGAATTTCCCAGGAAAAAACAGAGCCAACAGAGAATGACTCAAAAACTACACCGAGCTGGCAGGAAGGACTCCGTACACAGCAGGCTAGCCCTTCTCCTAAGGAGCCCCTTCCAACTGGTGTGGAACTGAGTTCCACCAGTCAACTCCAGCTTTGGAAAATGTTCACAGGTCCAGCGGGGTCATCTCTTAGCTCTGTTTGCTGCATTTGTCCCTGCTGCTTTCTGCTCCAAAGCCCCTTTGTCCCTTGTGAACTGCTGTGCTCCCGAAAGTTCAGGGAACACCCAAAAACAACTCATCAGGAGCAGCCAAACAAGGATGAGGTATTTCCATTTGAGCTTTGCAATGTAGGAAGGAGGCACCTTGAAGACCCCACAGCCTGGTGCCGCAGCTAGGACAGATACTTACGGGGACTCCAAACTCTTCCTGCAGTGGGTTATCGAGAGAGGAGGGTCTGGAAGAGAATAAAAAGGGGAAAGAAGAGAGAACGCTGAGGAGGCGCAACACGACAGAGACAACACAGACTCAACATCAAGACAACAAAAGACACTCAACAAGAGGCCAAGGTTTCATTGCTCCAGTGCTTTAATGGTTGCTGACAACAAACAGCTCCCGTCACAGGGTCCTGCCCATCCTGCTGCCGCAGCCCCGCAGGCTGGAGGAGACGGAGCCGCTTCCCTGCCCTCTCCAGCTCCCCGGCCGCCCTTTTCCCTACCAGCCGCTCCTGCACGGAGGCTGCAGTCCCCGCTTTCGGGAAGCAGAGCGGCAGGGTCTCCTCTGGGGTCTTCTCTAGCCCAGCACTGCCCGCTCCGGGCTGGGAGCAGCTGGAGAGCCCAGCTCCGGGGGGGACCTGGAGGAGGTGAGCGGTACCCCCCCGTCTGTGTCCCAGAGGACAGCCCAGCCCTAAACCCCGGCTCTAGGAGTTATCACCACGTGGGAGAGCTCCCTCGGAATTCCCAGGCTAGTTTCTCTGGCGCCTCTTCACCCACCCTGCCTCTCCCGCTCCCGACCACGGGCGCTTTCAGGCACAGCCGAGGGAGGAAGTCACGGCTTCACCTGAGGACGCGCACGGACGAAGAAGAGACAGACAGGGAAGAAGGTTACGACCACAACACAACCAGGGGGGGAGAAACGAGGAGGAGACAGGAAGGAGGGAGGAAGCACACCGGGAATGGACTCACCTTTCTTGCGTTTGAGCTTGCGTTTGCGTTGCTTGTTGACGAAGCAGGCGGCGAGTGTGCTGAAGAGGATGGCAGCAGCCAGGAAGCAGATGGTGGCAACGATGCCAGCCAGCACCGGGCGGGCTAGGCCCTCGTCCGTCAGGTCAGGCTGAGGGAAAACCTCTGGGGGGATAAACACAACTCAGTGTTACACCTGCTGCCTTCCCCGGGGAGCTGCCACAGCGTGGAGGCAGTGACAGTCTCCAGGAATGATAATCTCTGTAAGGATCCTGCTTCCAAGCCAGCCCACCCAGGGAGAGCAATCAGCGCTGCTTGAGGGCCAAGGGGTTTAGTGATCTCACAGCAGATCACAGAATCATAAGACAGTTTGGGTTGGAAAGGGCTGTTAAAGGCCATCTAGTCCAACCCCCCTGAAATAAGCAGGGACATCTTCAACTTGCCCAAAGCAACCTGATAAACCTTTCTGTGTTGGCTGATGGACACCCAGGGAAGAAGCCTCCACATCCAACAAATACATATTTATGTCTAAACACACACAGCTGCAGCAAACCTGCAGTCACCTCCTGGCTGAATAACCCGCTGCAGCAGCACGAGGTATTTCAACCTCTTTTGTCAGTGCTCCATTTCAGGTTTGCAACGAAAAGCAGGCTCCAAACCCTTATGTCACCCTCCGCTAACCAGGAGCACGCGTGAGCCCCCAGCTGTGGGCACGTGCAGATGTGCACCCCGCACAGCTCGGTGCTCCTGCCGTGTGCCACGTCCAGGATCAGCGCATTCCCTCACGGAGCACGGGCTTTCAGCCTGGGAGAGCGGCTGCCTGGGGCCGGGCACCTGCCAAACCCCATCAGAAGAACCGGGCGTGAGGAGCAAGGGCAGCGAGCTGCAGCAAAGCTCTCCGCACCGCACCGGCACCACTTGGGGGCAGAGAGAGACCGCCGCATCGCAGCACGGCGGAGCCGGCTGTTCCACGAGAGCCAGAAAATCCGGGCTCGCCGCATCCCCATCCCCTCCTGCTGCCCTCGCCTCCCCCAGCGCCATCACCACCCTCCTCCGCCTGCCCCTGGGCTCGGGGGGGAGCATCCTCCGAGCTGGATGTGCGGGGAACACGCACGAACTGCAGCGCGTTGCAGCCTCCCGCTTGCAAAGCTCTTTTCCCTGTGGACTCTGCACTGCAGTGCTGCGTTTGCCTCTCTCCACCTTTCATTCCCGTCTCCAGGCTGCGCAGTGCCCGCTCGGAGCTTTGTTCTCCAGGCTCACCGCAGAGCCGGGCTGTGCCGGGCTCCGGGGATTTGTCCTCGCCTGCTCCCATCGGGAGGCAGCCTGGGGTCAGCCCAGCACACCCATCCTAGCCCTGCACCCACCTCAGCCCAGACCACAGCCGGGGGGAGGAGAGGAGCCAGCCCTCACCTGTGCTGGACACGCCAGCGACGTTGCTGGGTTCGCTGATGAGATCCTGCATGACCGCCAGCACACGGAACTCGTACCAGGTGTCCTGGAACACCAAACACACCCGTCAGGGCCCCCACACGGCCTCCAGCCTCATCTCACCACATCCTCCAGCATCCCCAGGATGAATAAAACCCTCTAACATCACCTTTTTAATGTTAACAGGTCAGGCTTTTATCCTCGGCCAGGGGGTGAGAGGCCAATAAAATTCTGGCCTCCACCCAGACACAGATACAAAACTTTTTCATCTATTTATATGTTTTCATAAAAAAAAATTACTGTTCATTGGTTCTAAATTACACAATTCTCTTTCATTAATTAGTATTCTATCCTCTATTGGTTATTGATTTCTCGCTTCTTATGCTAATTAGTGCATATTTTTAGTATCTTTTTCCTCCTGTAGGGACTTTCCAATGTATACTGAGACTTTGTTAGTCTCTTTAGCTTCTGGTTTCTGCAAAACGTCCTTGTGGTCCGTAAATCCTACATTCCAACCTCAACAGTACATCTTTCTCTCCCAGGCTTTGTTCATTGAATCATATCAGAGTGACTTCATCAAAACTTTAAGTTTCTCAGTCATTTCTCAAGCTGTGCTCCTGTAAAAGTAGCTCATGACAACTTTGCCAAATTCAAGCTAAGAGTAATTGAACAATAACACACTATTTATAATTTATATGTATATTGATTACGATTACTTAAAACCATTAACTAAAATTATTAAAATGTTCTATCTTTTCCAACACTTGCCCAGCTCCTTGAGGAACCCAGCTCAGGGACCGAGCCACTCCAAAACCTCCCCGGAGCTGCAGCAAATGGTGCAATATTATTACAGAACCACCAAGGCTGGAAAAGATCACTGAGTTGGGTGTGGCGTGGGCAGCCCCTGCTCACCTGGGACAAGTCCTTGGCAAAGAACTCATTCTCGGAGCCCGGGATGCCATCATCCAGGATCTCCCACTTCTCCGCCACGCGGAATTCCATGATGTAGCGGTCGATGGGGAAGGTGTGGTTGGCGGGAGGGAGCCACGACAGGAGGACGCCTTGCTGTGTCCGGTTGGCTGTTAGGCACCTCGGTGGGGTAACCAACACCAGAGGCTCTGGAGTTGTTACAGGGAATGCTGGGGGCAGAGCAGAAGGGACAGGGACACCTTTGAGGTGGGGCAGGGCAAGCACAGGAGATCCTCTCCCACACGTGCCCACAGCAGCAGGAGAAGGGCCACGGCGGTGGTTCCCACGTTCCAGGAGTTTAGGGCACGGCTCGGGAATCTGGTCTCTTATCACAGAAATAGAAAAGTGGATTTTCAAAGGTACTGGACTTATGAGGCCATGACTCCAGGCCTTCCTGCTTCCTCCCACCTCCACCTGAGAGCCCAAAGGCTCTGAGCTGTATCTCGTGCTCTGTTAATACCTCCTGATCCCAGCTGAACTTAAGGAAGATCTGAAAGGTGAGTGGCACAGTACAGCTCTCCCATGCTGGCTCTCAGGACAAGCCTTCCAGAGCCTCATGCATCCAGCAAAGTCTGCAAACTTCACCCAGGACTGCCCCCAAATTATCTCCTACATAGCTGGAAACTATCGCTGATGATGTTCATCTCCATCCTCATCCCCAGCAGACAGGACATGGAGGAAGGTGAAGGCCCCCTTCTCCCCACAGACCTCCCAAATCCCTTCCCAGCCCTCCCCTTGTTCCCAAGGAGGACCTACCTAGAGTGTTCACAGTGACCACCTCACTGAAGGAGCTGGTGCCCAGCTTGTTTTGAGCCAAGACACTGAACTGGTAAGCAGTCTCTGGTTCCAAGGTGTCCACCAGTAGCCAACTGGAACCAGCTGGCACAGGGAGAGACAGCCAGTCATGGGGTCCAAACTGGGCTCTCTTCATCCTGCCGAGAGAAAAGGGAGCATCCTCAGGGAAGGTGTCTTTGACAGGGAGGACAAAAAGGCAGCATTAACTTCTTATGCAAAAATGGAGCTTTCCCGAGCGATGGTTGGTTTGACAGCAGTGATGTGGATGGACGTGGGGCAGCCGTTCGCCACCCACGAGCTGGCACAGGCCACCATCCCCTCGTGTCCCACCAGCTCTCAGGGACACTGCCGCCAGCTCTCCCCTCTGCCCTGAGCTGGGTCAGGGACAACAGCAGTGCCAACAGCCCCGCTCTGACGTGATCTCCACCAGATTCCCACAAAAGTGGGAGCTGGAGCATTTTGGTGAGTGCTGCAAAGGGAACGGCTGACGCAGGAGACAGGCCCTGTTCCCATTTATACCTCGACATCTCCTGAGCCAGAGCCAAGTTCTCCCTCAGCTGTAGCCCCGTACATGTCATCCCACGAGAGACATTTAACTAAATCCCCATCTCTGCCACATTTGCACAAGTCGGGGGCTGCCAGCACAGCCTGGGGCACCACTCAGGGTTTGGCAGCACAGCAGAGGCACTGGCAGGGAGTGCAGGACAGAGCCTTTCTGCCAGGGTCTAACCACAAACCCAGGGTGAAAAACACTCCCAGAGCCATCCCAGTGCCACCCAGGAGCATGCAGCCTCCTCCACAAGCCATTAATCCCACCAGGATGCCACATTCCAAAGCAGCACCAGTGCACTGCTCCGATACTGCAAGCACTGGTGCTCATGTTAGAGAGATGCTTTAGGGAGTCTGAGCCCTCAGCTGCAGGTTTTGGGTATCCACAGAGGGTTTGGGAAGGATTGGTGCAGATGGCCTGTCCTGCACAGGTAAGGGGGCACACCTGCAGCCACCGGCACGCAGCCAGGTGAATCCACCCAGCAGGAAAAGACGGAGCAAAGAGAAATAACGCTGCTGTCCGGGGAGCAGAAGGTGAGGCAGAGAAGCAGCAGCAAGCCATGGAAACGAGCACGTCGGTGGAGAGCCACGCACGTGCCCTGTGCCTCAGAAAGCCTCTGGATCACTGCAGCTCCAGCTGGCACTACAGCTCCCAGGATCCCCCACCGCCACGGAGGCAGGGGGGCAGGGGGGCAGCAGGGCAGCCCCTCTCCTGGGCAGTTTCCCTGCAGTGTTTAATCCCACTGCCCTCACATCCCTCCTCCCCGGCGCTGCTGCAGGCAGGGACACACCAGAGAGGGGCTGAGGGTGGGGAAAGCAGAGGGTAAATGCAGCACTGAACCGGGAGAACGCCCTTGCTGAGGGAGGACATGGTGCAGCTGGAATGCTGTGGTGGCCCCAGCCATCCCCGGGGAGCAGGGTTTGCATTTCCAGCTTCCCGCAGATGCAGGAGGAGAGCACAAATGCAGAGGAAATGAAGCCATGTTTTGCTTGAGCATCCCACAGCCACAGCGGGGAGGAACACACACGGATGGCACTCCGGATGGCACTGCATGAGCCAGCTGTGCCCCAGATCCCTGGTCCCAGGGAACAGCACATCCCCCAGGGATCACCCCCTAGGGTCAGGGCAAGACGGGTCGCTGCCTCCCCGTCCAAAGTCCCCACGGCTCCCTGTGAACTCCGTAATGCAAGCTTGGTGCAAACACCCTTCCCTGCTGGCTGCTGTCTCCCTGTGGAGTCTGGAAGAGCCACGAGGAGGCAGGAATCCGAGAGCAGGTTGCGGAGCAAGAGCAGCAGCAGCTGCTGATGCAGCCACGTCTCCAGAGCAGAGAGGTTTAACCACTCCTTCCCAAGGACATTTTCATCAAAGCAAGGTCTGCACCGCTCAGCTTGCTCCCTCATTTTCCCTGCTCCACTCAATCCATTCCTTCTTTCCATCTCCAGACAGACAACCCAGCCCCGGGCTGGAGCAGAGCAGAAATCATTACAGGCAGCATCTCCCTCTCTCCTCTCTATCAGCAGTCTCCATCAGGGCAAATTAAGGCAAGGAAAGAATGAGAGAGCAAGAGGAAAGGCTGAAGAATGCCAGCCCAAGCCTGGGAAGGGAAAGGAAGGGGAAGGCATCACCCCCTCCACGTTTCCAAGGATGATTCTTCAGAAGAAGATGACAATAGCAGAGCCCAGAGTAAACCCCAGCCTTGCTGCAGCTACATTTCTCCCTCCCCTGCCCCAGGGGAAAGGCACAGGGCTGAGCCTGGCCCTGCTGCAGGAAGGTGGGAGGCACCCACCAGCTTTGGGTGCTGGGTAGCACAGGAGCTACGGGAGCAAAGCCCCAGGGGCTCAGCCCCAGTGCCAGGATCTCACAGGGGCTGCTCATGATCTCAGCCAGGATTTAACCACCTCCAGGGAGCCACAGAGCAAGGAGAGAACATTTCTGCTTAGTCACAGCCCTTCCAGGACACACTCTCTAAAGGTTGCATTTTCCATCCTCTCCCTGGCTGTTAAGCCTCGTAAACAGTTTATCTTGAAATTAGATGCCAGAGGCACAGCTACATGAATGCAAAGCGTCTCCCGTGTACCACAAGCAGAGTAAAACCTGCTGGGGCAGACGGAGGCAGTGGCCAGCACAGGAGGGAGAGGAAACACGGGAACTACACGATCCCACCACCACCACCACCACCACCCATCTCTCCGAGGAACCCCGAGGGAGCTCAGCCCTGTAAGGCCCACGGGCACAGAGCCACCCTCCCCACCCTCCTCCCCCCGGCTGCTTGAAGCTCGGGTCGGCTAGGAAGGAAAAGAAGCAGAGAGCAAAGCATGCCAGGATGACTCACAGAGGGCCGTACCAAACTGAGAAAGTCTGCTCGTATCCACCGTCGTAGCCGGGCTCCCAGGAGACGTTGGCTGAGGTCATGGCGGCCACGACGTGCACGCTGGTCGGGGCGTGAGGGCTTGTCCCTGCGGAGAGAGGGGACAGCTTAGAGGGGAGCAGGACCAGGGCTGGAAGGGGTCTTCTCCCAAGTCATGGTCCGAGGGGATTCCTCTTGCACCAAGCCAAAGCCAGTGGAATTTCTGCTGGAAATGGCAGCAGGACAGGTGGCCAAAATAACAGTGCAGAGAAAGGCAACTCCAGCAGGAAATAACATTTAAAGGAGACATTGCTCCTAGAATCAGAGTGCTTTGGGTTGGAAGGAACTTGAAGGGACATCTACTCAAACCCTCCTGCCATGGGCAGGGACACCTTCCACTACGCCAGGCTGCTCCAAGCCCTGTCCAACATGACCTTGAACACTTCCAGGGATGGGGCAGCCACAGCTTCTGTGCCAGGGCTTCACCACCCTCAAAGCGAAGAATTTCTTCTCAATATCCCCTCTAAACCTTCTGTCTCTCAGTTTAAAGCCACTCCCCTTTGTCCTGTCACCACAGTTCTCTTTGTGGGGAGCATCCCCATCTCCTGCCTTGCCTGGGGGGCTCTCCCCAGGCCCCTTTTCCCCCCGCCCGTACCTACGACGGTCAGGTGGGTGCTGGCAGTAATGCTTGCGACGATGTTGGTGGCGACGCACTCCCACTCGCCGTGGTCGTCCTTGCCGAGGGAGCGGATCTGCAGGGTCCCGCCGGGCAGCGTGTTGTGCTTGCTCCTGCTGGGCTTCCCTACCTTGGGCAAGGAGCGGGGTGGGGAGCCGGGCAGAGAGAGAAAAAACGCGACTCAGCAGCGGGTTGTGGGGCAGGGCGAGGCGGCGGCGGGGTCACTAAGCTACCTGCGCGGCCCAGGGGACACCGCCGGCCACCGGCAGGGGTTCCGGTCTCTCCGGTCGTGGCAAGGCAGACGGTTCCCCCGTTTCCGAGAGGACCTGGGGGGCAACGCGAGAGGCATGCGTCAGGAGGCTGCTGCTCAGCGCTCACACACAAGCGGGAAACCCCACGGCACTCGCACGGACACCGAGCCCCGCGCCAGGGCTCAACCTCCGGCATCCAAAGCTGAAACCGCTGCGGGAAGGGGCACCGGCCACCCCAGCAAACCCCCTCCCGGGATGGGGAAGGCACAGGCTGCCCCAGCAGATGCCCAAACTGCCCCTCAGTGGCAGCTGAGAGGCAGGACCTTTCACGGCACAGGTCTGGGCAGCAAGGGCCCCATGGGGATGTGGGAGGATGGCGTGCATGGAGGTGCCTGGAATCTCTCAAGCCGAGCGGAAAGATGGATCTTGTAACAACTCATCCATGCCCATCAGCCAAAGTTGTGCAAATCCCACGTTGTCCCGAGTCCTCTTCAGCTGTTCTTCACGTGGGGGACTCTGCTGATCGACACCAGGACCCACAGGTCGATGCCAAGCAGGAGGAGCAGAGGAGCCCACGGACACGCGGGGATACCAGTGCCAAGCCCAGGAGTCCTTCAAGAGACTGGGCAGCACTGGTGGGCTGGTGGGGAGGGAGGGAGTTGGCTTCTGCCACTGGGAAACTGAGCCCAGCCCAAGCCAGCCCTGACTGGAGTTGGAGGGGATAAGCCCAAAGCCACAATGTGAGGAGGACCACCAGAAGGCACAGGTGGGATTGGAAAGAAACCTGAGACTGGTGAGGGCATGGAAAGAAAAATAAGATGGAGAAAAACACTAAACAGCCAAAAAGCTTTAGACAGGTCACTCGCAATGTGTGCAAGTCATGGTCCTCCCTGTGCTGCTAAAAGGGATCAGAGATCCAGCAGCTCAAGCCACAAGGACTGGGGATGGTCCCACTGGGTGACACAGGGACCCAGCTCACTCTCAAGAGCCCTAAGAAGGGCATGGAAGGCTTGGAAGGAAGTTCCTGACAGCAGGACAAAGAGCCCGGGAGCTCTCCTGTACAGTGGCTTCCCTATGGGAGCAGTAAAGGTGGGAAGCAAGGGGAAAGAGGACTGGAAAGCCCTCGCTGCTCCCAGGCTGTGCCACCACACCCTGCTCTATGAAAAGGGACATCTTGAAAGCTTTCTATCCAGTTCAGGATCGTAAAAACAGCTTCTTTCCAGAGTCTTTGAAGTCACGGGGCAGTAGAGCAGCTGCTGACTGGTCCGGAGCCAAGAGACCCCTGGATGTGCTGCGGTGGCACGGGAGGTGTGTGCTGCGAGAACGGCATTGCCACGGCTGCCACGTCCTGCTGGTGACCACCAGGCAAGGAGGAGGGTGTCCCATGGGCAGTGCTGGCGAGGCAGAGGAGGGGGCCGGGGCGGGGGCAGTGTTTCAGCTTTGCGGATGCTGCCGTGTCGGTTTCCCGGGATTACTCGGTGGCCACAAGCCGGGCTTCCCCCACCCACCTGCGGGACAGGACGGCAGTGGCTCAGCCCAAAGCGAAGCAGCTGTACCTGCAGTTTGTTCTTACCGGGACAGAGTGTGGCTTCTCTGTCTGCAATATTCACCAAAAGCCAAAGGCACTGCAGATTTGTCTGGCAGGCCGGGTACCTTTCTCCAGGCGATGATGGGAAAGGGGTCTCCGGCAGCAGCGCAAGGAATCAACAGCTCCCTCCCTGCCTCCTGTCTGTACTCCCAGCCTGGTAGCACCGTGAAATAGGGGGGGTCCTGCAGCCAAGGGGAAAAACAAGGAGTGTCAGCCTGCCCCAACTCCCGTCACCAAAACCAAGCCTTTTCCAAAACAACCCAAT
This sequence comes from Pseudorectes ferrugineus, assembly GCA_008033365.1. Lineage (NCBI taxonomy): Eukaryota > Metazoa > Chordata > Aves > Passeriformes > Pseudorectes > Pseudorectes ferrugineus. Next base: position 16,611 of record QWTY01056152.1, read on the forward strand.
CTCCATTCCGGGTAAGCTTGAGGCATTGCAAGGGAAATTGTGTGGAGAACGTGTGCCAAGGAGCCTCCATGGCACACTGAATTACACACCTGCAGGGACATTCTCTCCACAGAGCCACTGCACTGGAGCACAGAATCATGGAATCCCAGAATGGTTTGGGTTGGAAGGGACCTTAAAGCCCATCCAGTTCCACCCCCTGCCATGGGCAGGGACACCTTCCACTATCCCAGGTTGCTCCAAGCCCCGTCCAGCCTGGCCTTGGACACTTCCAGGGATCCAGGGGCAGCCACAGCTTCTCTGGGAATTCTATTCCAGGGCCTCCCCACCCT
>QWTY01056158.1:0-13466 GCA_008033365.1 Pseudorectes ferrugineus
ATATAAAATAATATAAAATATAAAATATAAAATATAAAATATAAAATAACTCAACCCTTTTTCCCCCCTCTCCTCACCAGTCAAGGCTCCCTTTCTCTTCCAGCCTCTCTCCTCAGCAGGATTTAACCATGCAGAGAGTAAAACTCATCAATCCTCCAGGTTTAACCTTGTCTCTGTTTCAATTCACCAGGGTAAGTGCAGATTTTAATACTTTCAGCCCCCTTAAGGCTATGCATAATGAACTTGGATTTTGGTTAAAAAAATATAAAATTTCTCTCCTCCACCCACAGATATTAAACATCAGACTTGAGCCACTGGGCTGAGACACCCAGTGCTACCTGGGGCTGGGGGAAAGGTGACTTTAGCACAAAGAGGTCTGCAGGCAGCCTGTGCTGAGGAATAACCTGAGCAGGTAATTAACACAACTCCCACCCCAGGTACAGCCAGAACAGGTCGATACAGGGGTCTTCCCTGAATTAAAATTTAACTTACCCTTTATTGCAACCCACAAAAGCAAGTAATGAGCACTAACATTTTTATTTCTTTTAAACTGTCATTTAGGCTGTAGAGGGGATAATTACCTATTTCCACTGTAGTAAGGTTTTATCACCCTTAGTGAGGCATTTTCTAATCTAATATTTTTACTGTATTATCATAAAACCCGTTTCTGGAAAAAATGATCAGGAACCACACAGCCATTTGCCATAAAACATGTGTGTGTGAGTACCTTGGCTTAATTATTTATGCATCTCTTCCAGAGGCAGGGGATGGCACGTGGCACCTCCCCACCCGAACACTGCTGCTTCCAGGTCAACAATATTATTTTTAAATATTAAATAAAAGCAGCTACAGCCAGCCCAGGTGGTGAGCTGGGGTGCTAAGAGTGGTTTTTCCCCCTCCAGATCCCAGGTATGGCTACTACAGACCTTTTACAGGCAAAAAAGAGGGAGGAGAGCCCTGGATGAATATTAATTCAGCACATTTCATAAATCTCTACGAAACATCAAAATATAAATCACAAAAAACTCTCAGCAGGTCCCCAGGAATCTCCTCTGCCCCCTGCAGCAGCACCAAATACCCAAAGGGGAAACCAAACCTGTGCCTGCACGTGGGAGGGGGAGCAGCCAGTGCTGGGCTGTTCTCTGTAATTACAGTCATGTTATTTCCTTTTTTTTAAAATATAGTTCTGTAAACCAGCAGAAGAACAATATTAAGGGGGGAAATTCAGTTTCTGGAGGGTGGTTTTTTTATTAAAATAGCAATAGTGCTGCAGTCACTGCTGTGCTCTTTAGTAAAAACACCCTCCAACCAATTTCTCTGCCTTTCCCCAAGTACCTTTTACTTCTTCTCTTCTTCTACCCAAAAAAAAGATAATTTAGAATATGCCACAAGCAGTACTGGAATGAGTATATCCCCCATTCCCACTGCCACCCTCCACGGGGAACTATGAATTTCTAATTCACAAAAACTGGAAAAGAAGATAGAACATGAGACCCGTGGAAAACACACGGCTCCTGATGGAAACTGAAGCTGGCTGATGGTTTCCTTGGCAAACTCTCTGCCTGTGCCAGGCTGGCTCAGCTGGGCAGAGCAGGGTGCTGGTAACAGCAGGTTTGGGGGTTCAGTCCAGGTATGGATCATTCACTCAAGAACTGGGCTCCATGATCCACGTGGGTCCCTTCCAACTTGGAATATTCTGTGAAATGTTTTGTCCAGAGGTGTGAAATTCAGATTACAGTGCCCAGCAAGCAGAGCAGGTACCAGGCAGACAAAACAAAGCTGAAGCCTTTAATTTCTCAATAAAAATGAGTATTTCTCTTAAAAAATGAAATGAAAGGAACAGCTGCTCCAGGTGAGCTCGGTGTGCTCAGTGCCCAGTGGATTTTACCCCGCTCCAAATCCCAGGTCCTGCTGCTCCACACCTTCCGTGGGAAAATGCAGGAAGGCAAAACGAGCTGAAACCATTTATTCCCAGCACACACTCCCTGCTCCAGCAGTGTGGGATCACTGGGACAGGGCTAAAAGGGAACCCGAGCAGCCCCAGGAGGTGGCACTCACCCTCTTCCCGAAATTCCGGCCATAAATCCCTGCCCAGACGGCCCCGAGGGGGCTCACAGAGGGCTCCTGCCATTGCCCCCCTCCCAGGCAGGTCGGGATCGGGCCCCTGGTGCCTCTGCAAATGCTTTTAGCCCCACGGCTGTGAGTTATGGCAGTGACATGTGACCTCTGGCTTGTCCCTGAGAGCAGGCACAGGGTTTATAAATATTTCAGAAAGCTGGTTCTGGCCCCAAACAAAGGCACTGTGCACGTCTGGAGGGGCTGGATGTGGGGATGGGGTGAGGAGAGGGGGCAGCAGGGAGATGGAGCTCAGGGCTCTGTCCCCCAGACGTGACCAGCCTGGGGTTCATCCCCGCTGTCCCTGCCACCAATTCCAACATCCCTCCACCAGCACTCAGCCTCCTGCCCAGCCTGGAGCTCGGGACACGGGAATGGAGCAGAGGAGGAACCTCTCTCACCCTGATTTTGGTCCCAATCCCATTTGCACAGGAGCTTTTGCAGCACAGAGCACAGAAGATGTGGAGACCCAGCAAACCCAGGGATGTGCAGACACCTCCAGGCTGCTCCACTGGCTCGTGTTCCAGCAGCTCCAATTTCCCCAGGAAATCCATCAGTTGTTGCCTTCCCGGGCTGGCTTGGGATGGGCATTTGAGCAGAGCAGGCTCTGGGATGCTGCTGGGACGTGCCCTGTGCAGAGGGAGCCGTTCTTTGTGTTCCTCATATTCCGAGGACGATTTCCCTCTTTCACAGCTTGCCTGTTTTATAACAGATTTGATGCAGGAGAAGACAAATTGTCTCACAAAGGGAAAACGACAAATCATCTCGCAGCCCTTAACAGGTTATTTTTTTTTTCCCCTTTAAGAAGGAAATTTCCATACCAGAGGTGCCTGTCTTCCTGCCAGGGATGTCAAACATCAGCTGTGGGGACACGATGATTCCAGCCCAGCTGGGTCACACCTCAGCTAAACCCACACAGCCCCTGCTCCAGTGCCAGCCCTGGATGAAGGACACAGGTGCTGCCCTGCACCTCCAGGAGCTCACCCAGTCACAGGCTGGGATGATTTTAAATAAAACAAACAAAATCAGGCACAAAGGGCAGCGATTTCAAGGCCAGGTTGCATGAGGCTTAGAGTGGAAGGTGTCCCTGCCCAGGGGTAGAACTGGATGGGCTTTAAGGTCCCTCCCAACCCAAACCAGTCTGGGATTGTGGGATTCTGCAATACTGAAGCTGTGGTGCCTCGGGATCAGTCCAAGCAGGTTTAGTTTCACAGGATAATGTGCTTTTCCTTGGGTTCCACACTGCCCTCCATGTTCCTGCTACTCCCTTTGTTTCCCAAAGCAGGACATCCTCTCTTCCAGGCTGTGCCTAAACCAACAGGGTCACGGGGGTTTGTGCCGTGCAGCACAGGAGCTGCTGGCTCAGTTCTTCCAGCAGGAAGGGCTTTGCTTCCCCCCAGGAATTCTGTGGTGGTGAACACGCTGGATTGACAATCGCCGAGCCCAAATTCCTCCATTAATCTGCTCTCATGGTGTTTTAATACCCCAAGTACAAAGTGAGCCAAGTTAAAGGCTGGTATCTCACCAACCTTTTTTTTTAAGATTTTTTTTTATTAAACTCTTATGTCATATAAGTAAATTAATCTTTTAATACCAGGATTTCCTGCTACGTACCCCCCTCTGCTTGCAGCAAGACTCAGTGTGACAAAGCAACTGCACTGAAGGGAGAATGCTGATGGGGAAAATGCACAGGGCCTGCCTGGATCCCAGGGAAAGGCTCTAATCCAAACCTCGCTGGCAGCTGGATAATCTGGGTGTTAATTCAGCCTCCCAGCAGGAGCAGCACAGGGCTGGGGGCTCCTGTGCCACACAGGACACGAGGCCACTGAGGAGCCATTTCCTGCATGTGGATGTGGGATTTGAGGAAGTGATTCCTGCCTCACGTTGTGGTGACACTGCGTGGTTTGACAGCCCCATCAGAGCCATCTTCTTCCCTCTGATTTGGCTCATAAAGGATGCAAATTCCTCCTCCCTAACGAGGATCCGTTTGCAGAGGCACAAACCAACCTATATAAAATGGGATCTGTTCCCCCACTTCCCCCAGCTGTAAACCCCCCTTGGGAATTCCAGCGTGTCCCTGGTGTCCTGCCTGACTTTCCTGCAGAAGAGGCTCCCTCTGGCTCCCGCAGAGCCCTGGGTGCCATGTTTAATGATGATGTATGGGTGTCCTTGCCCCCGGGGGGGCGTGGGGAGGGGTCACACGTGTGACACCGCCAGCCTGTGCATCAACAGCAAATTATAAACCGTGTCACTCCCAGCTAATGCAGAGCTGTAATCCTCTTTAACAGGAGATCAAATCAGTGCCATGAGTTATGTTCATTCTGTAATCTGATAAGAAATAGAGTGAGCCTCTAATAAAAGAGTAATGAGAGCCCTTAAGGATGCTGTTAAAAGGTAGCGCCAGTTAAAATATTGCTGTTGTTGCAGCTGATTAGATCACTGTTGCATATTTGCACAATCTTGTTTTACCTGTCAGAATAACCTGAGTTGTCTTGGGAGATAAAGGTGTTTGGACCAAACATCTGTGTCCTTAGAGGATGTCTCTCCCTGCAAGTTACTGTCCTCCAGAGGTGAAATTAGGATGTTCATCAGACTTTGCAGCTATTTGGTACCAGCCCTCGTTTCCCAGTGTCTGTGTTCAGCCTCTGTTCGTGGACAGAGCAGAGATCCATGGATCTGTGTGTCACAGCTGACAGACAGACAGACAGGATAAACCTCAAATCCACACACAGCTCTGCCCAGAACAGAGACTTGTTCACAGCTGGGCTGTGAGCTGGACCCACCCCAACACCTCCCCTGCCCACGGCCCGCAGGGGGAATCCTGGGCCCCAGCTTGCCCAAAAATACATCTACAGGAGCCTTCTGCCAGTGCACACACGTCTGACCTCCTAAAACAGGAGGCTTTCAGGGCAGTGGCTGCACAGAAGGTCTGCGTTCCACCTCAGCTCCAGCCCAGCCCTGTGTGCCACCTTTGGGAATTCCCTGAGGCTCCTGCCTCAAGGATCTCTGGAGCCAAAAGCCTTTGGAGATCGGGGCTTTCGCCTCCCTGTGTCCCATTCCCCACAGCAGAGGAGCCTGGCCTGCCCCCAGCTCTTTGCACAAGTGCTACTGAGGGATGCCATGTCCTGATGATGGGAAAAACCAATTTCAAGGGAAGTCCAAGAAGGAGAAACCACATGATGCCACCCTCAAACCCAGGAGAAATCCCAACCAACCTTGTCCTGCCCAGGACAGCTGCCCTCTCCTCTGTACAACCCCCAGACCACGCTCCCAGCTCTGCCTTTGGGTTCCTCGTCCCACGGCAGAACATTTACACAGCAACGACCTTGGACCGATCAGAAAAACCTTGGCCCAAGAGGACAATAAAAGTGTTAAAGTCTATAAACACAGACCCCAAGGTAACCATAAAAATCACTTCCCAGTGTGTGTTTTAAAATACTACCAGAGAGGGGTTAAAAAGGAGGAGGGCTGGAGGCCACCAGTGCCCCACACATTACAGCATAAAATATGTGAGCACGGGGTTAAAGAGCCCTGCCCATGCTTAGGGTGCCTGGAACACAGGCAAGGGGAAGATTCATTGCCTCCACCAGTGCTGTGATCCCAGGCAGCAGCAGGAGGGAGGCAGAAAGTGGCAGTGATGTTGACAAAGGCAGTTATTTGACTTGTGTGCTTCTCTCCTCGGATTCAGGCTGTAAAATCTGGAGTGGCTGCTCATCCCCTTCTCCTGGCAGGGCTCGGGCTGCTTCTCCCCACAGGGATTTCTTTTCTTTCTGTTTGCCCAGACTGGGCACTGCTGAGGAAGAACCAGAACCACAGCACCAATCTCCCTGCACTCTGCACCACCCCTAAGCCCACCCACATCTGCAGACACATTTATTTATCCACTGGCATTTTCCTGGTGTCTCCCTGCCCCTGTAGCCACTGGTAGAACTCAGGGAATGCTCTGCCAGCTGTTTCTACATCCATTTCATGCACAGCTCACTGGCTCTGTGAAACCTCTCCCACTACAGCACGGTGCCCTGTTGTTCAGAGGTGTTATTAATTTTGGCCTCATGCCTTTTAAGTGCCTGACCAGAAAAAAATAAAACTGGCTCAGAGCACAGTCACATCTCTGTGAAGTGTATATGAGCATTTTCAATCCAGGAGCTCACACTTGCAAACAATAAAACTGCCACAAAGGGAAGCTGTTACCACTGCTGCTTCCCTCTCGAGCACACAGGCCTGGCCTGTTCTTCTTAACTCACCTGCAGATGTTGAATTCTTCTTGCCTTGTGAGGCCCAGCTGTGCCCTGGACAGAGGTCTTGTGGCTCCTGCCAAGGGCAGGGGTATTTTAAACAGAGATGTGAGGTGACCCCCAGAGAGTGGCTCTGATTTTCAAACAAATGACTGAGAGCAGCAGATCTCCTCCTGTGGGGAGAGCTGAACCACAGCACCTACAAAAGGCCTGATTTTCAGACACCCACTGCAGCATTTTGGATGGGTTCTGTGTCTGGATGCAAACACAAATGGTATAAACTGGGGAGGAAGCCAAAAAGTAACACCCAGCTTTTCACAAGAATGTGCAAGGGCTGCTGCAAAGAGGAAGCAAGGATCTGCTCCCAGCTGGAACAGGACAAGACATTTATGGTCCTAAATTACAGCAGAGGGAAATTTAAGCTAAACATTAGGACTACATAGCTGGAAGAACAGCTTTGATCCTACCACATTTATTTTTGTGGTGAGAGGATCCAAACAACACTGAAAAATCAGAGGAGCTGGGCTTTGCTCTCACTTGAGAAAAAAAAGGAGAGAAAAAAAACAGAGTAAAGGAACTCTGACAAAAGATGCACTGATGAAACAGCACAGGTCCTATGGACACAGAACATCTCACTTCTCATCCATAAGTCCCTGCAATCCCCCAAAAGGCAGCAGCAAAAGAGCAGCAGGTATTTGGTTTCCATTTCACAACCAGACAAATGACATCTCTCCCTCACAAAGCACAAACATGTTCCACAACCCAGGGGAAAGATGTTTCTCAAGCTTTCTACATCCATTCACTGGAAAAATTGTTCCACCTCCTTCCCACAAACTGCTCAGCTTTTGGAGACTGGGGTTTAAAGTGTATTGCTGAGGAAATATGGGTGGGTATGTGGGGGAGCTGTCTGGTAACTGCACAAAACTGCACTGGTGTTTTCTTTACTAATTACCACATTAAAACATTATGGTCTTCCAATAAAATTCTTTACTCCTTAAATAGAGATAAACACAAGCAACATAAAAGTCTTGAGTGAATCTTGAGAGAACTATTCCAGTTATTAACTGAGCTAAGAAAATGCGTATTAACCAGGATTTAGAAGCTGCCATTTCTGTTAGAAGACAAGTTCTTTTTAAGTTCTGATTCTACCTGAAGACACCAGGTAGCTTAGTCGTGTATTTCCAAACTCATTCCATAAAACTGGGAAATTTCCAAATCGGAGGAGTTCTAAAGCAGGAATCAAAATGCAGGTGCCGAGATTTATGACAATTTCTCGTTTGGTGTCACAGTAATTACAGAGTGAAAGCTCAGCCAGGCTGCCAGGACAGATGTGACCAAGACACCCAGGCTATGATGCCAGTGACAAATGGGGAACTGATAAGAAGGAATGGAGAGGGTGACAGGCTGAAGAACAGGTCAATACCACGCTGTCATGGAGCCATTTGAGAAACATAATTAATCTCTTACTCACCTGGCATCATCATTCATTGTGCAGTGGTCAATAGGTGCCATGAAGCTCACCAGCTTGCTGTGGACGTGGTACCTGAGGGGAGCAGCAGGGGGGCACATCAGGAACTATTCATGAGAAGGAAATGCTGCTGCTTGAGCAGGAACAGCCCAGCTCCCAAAGGCAAAGCTTTTCCTGGGGGCTGATCCCTATGGAGCCACCAGCTGGAGCTGGCAGTTCCCCCTCCCTCCTTAGAACAGGAATAATCAGGTGATAAAATGAACTGAGAAACAGCAAATCCCTTCTCATCCCAGCGAGGAAGAGGACAGCAGCATCCATGAATTGTGAGCCCCTAACCAGAATCCCAGACAGACAACCCTGGGGAGTCAGACAGACAAACAGCCCCTCCTCCCCAGCCCTCCCTCAGCTGCCATCCTCATCCCCGCTGGGCCCTGTGCCCACTGCAGGCAGCAGGAGCACCACACCTGCTCCAGCATCCATCTGCTACCCCTCCTGCCCTGCTCTGTGCTCTGTAGGGCCCTAAGGGACAGCAAAATCCCCCTCTGGAGCCATATCCAGAGCTGGAAAATCTTACCCTGAGGAACTTGCAAATGGAGCAGGTAAAAACAAGGAAAGGAGGAGACAGGAAAAGGCCTGTGCAGAGATGAGCTCTCAGCATCAAAATACTGCTGCAAGCTGTCCTGCACCTCCAGAGAGAGGATCCCCTTCCCATTTGCCACCCTGGGCAGGAGCCTGCAGGGAATTCATGATTTACATTCAAGGACCTGACATAAAATTTAACAGGGTGCTGAGAAGCTCTGAATGAAAAGGCTTTAAACCCCGTGTCCAAGGGCAGGGGATTCCAAAGCCAGGCATGTGTGTGCACTGCCCACCCCAGCCTGAGATGTCTCATCCAGGCTGCTGCTATTTTTAGAGCTTGACAAATAGCAGGCTAAAGGATTCACTAGCATTTGCCCAGAATCACCTTTCCACTCTGTCACCTCTGCACTCCCTTTTGTTTGCCTGTGCAGGAGCATTCCCTGGGGGATGCTGAGCTCACAGCCCATTTCAGAAGGCTCTTCAGGCACAGCCTCACACAAGGCTCCTCTGCACTCTGCAGCCTCTGTCACTGCTAATGGAAGGAGCTGCCCTGGTGTGAGGCTGCGAGGATGGAGTCAGGAGCAGCCACAAACAGCAGCTCACAGCCTGGGCTCTGCAGCAGCTCCCTGGGGACAGCCAGCACGGGCCCACCCAGGGCAGGGCTCCTGCAGGGACAGCCTGGCACGGGCCCGGGCCCACGCAGGCACCTCCTCTGACACCAGCTGTTTGTCCACATCTGATGCCTCTTTAAACCAGGACTTTGAAAACCCCAGCCCAGCAGATGAAAATACTTCATTTAGTGGAGAGAAGGACACCCCACGTTGCAGCAGCACGGATCAGAAAACACTGACATGCAGAAGAGGGGTGCAAACATCCCTCCTCCACAGGGAAACCTCTGCCAGGTTACTTGAGCTCGACTTTTGGATGAACTCATTTCCCCTCTTAATGCCCAAATTGCCCTCGTGTCAAGGGGAAGACTGACTGCTTCTGGAAGCACCTGAAGATCCTCAGCCCCTACAGCAAACCAGCACATTGCATATGGACAGGCTGTAATACTGAGGCTTTGCTAAAATGGAAGAATTAAGGATGAAACTTGGTATTGAATACTTGGCTCTCCAGGATCTCCAAGTCCCTCAGGAAAGCAAAGTGAAGCACTGCTGTCCCAATTTTAGAGAAGGAGAAAGAAGAACAGAGGGTCAAGGATCTGCCTGGGGTGACACCAAGCCTGTCAGTGGAAGCACCAACTATTTTAAAACACCCATTTGGGCTCTGCTGGCCTATTCTGAAAAATGCAGGAGTTTAACTGCATCTTAATCCTCACCACAGACAATGAGACTTTTTTCTTTTATTGGTATTTTCCCTGCAGGGTGAGTACAACTTTTATTTAAAGAAGCAAAAAGAGGCACCTAAGATGTAAGAGGCAACTGACTGGGGGGGAGAGCTGCTCTCCCAGGACTGCTGCAGGCACAGACTGCACACAAGGAGAGACTTCCCCATTATTCCTGGAGGTTTACGAGGCTGCCTCAGTTGTGTGATGTTGTCAGGAGTTTTGACTGAATCATGAATATATCCAATTATGTGTGATGCTGACAGAAAAGAATATTGATAGTCAATAATTATAGGCTTTTCAGGCCAACAAAGTAGCTCTTCCCTCTTTCAATAAATTATCTTATGACATCTATCTTAAAAATTGCTATGCCAGGCCTGACCCAGACTGACTCCACTGACTTTCTATCAGATGCCATCTAAACTCAGGATTTATAGTTTACTCACAAAGGATGGTTAATGTGGTGGATTTTTCAGGAAGCAGAGCAGCTTTTCAGCATCCTCCCTCCTCCACCACAAATCATGCTGAACTCAGGGAGACTCAGACCTGCTCTGCAAAGGGGGAAACTCCTCCTGCTCTCCAGGCTGCTTCCCTTTCCACGGGGAAGATTCTTCCACCAAGTCCAACCCAAAAGAGTGACCCAGGAGGGAAATGATTCAGAGCTAAAGCAAGCTGTGATGGGAGTTACCAATAGAGAGAGATTTGACACCAAATTCCAACTGGCACTCAGTGGGAAATAGAGATTTACCTGAGGTATTTCTGCACATCTTCCCTGGGAGCTGCTGCCTCAGTCAGTGAAATATAAATTGCACAGGAGGGGTTTATTGGCTCTCGCTGGAAATTACAGCCCCAAACAGCTCAGGGACATCTGAGAACCTTTCTCTGGTGTTTCCTGAGACCAATAAACCCTCCTGCCACGACTGACTGGGGCAATGCTCACAGGCTGCATCACCCAAGCCCTGATTCCAGCCCCAGGAACATCAGGATTCCCCACTGGCTGCCCCAGAGCAAGAAACGCCCTAAAAGTCACAAATCAGCCACCACCCCCAGAGCCAGCGGGGGTAAAACACACCCAGAGCTTTTTTTTGGCAAAATCAGGACTTGTGTGTGCCTGCAGAAGGTGTCACCCACCGGATTCTCCTTCCTTTGCTGGCTTTTCTGTCCACTTTCTTCTTTATTTTGCTCCGTAACTTCTGGATGGCCAACCACTGCCTGGGGAATGCAGAACAACAGGGACACAACTTCAGGGCCACCAAACACTCCCAGAAACACTCTCTGATCCCCAGCTGTACTAAAAGCTCCTCTTCTCAAACACAACTTCCTCAACTCAAAGAAGATTCCAGCAGGGAAAAACTTCTCCTGGTTATAAATATATTTTTTTTTCAACTGAAACGAGCATCATCTTACCTGATTTATACAATGAGAACTCGACATCAGGGAAAAAATCTAACGAAATCCAATTACTGCAATCTTAATATAATCTTAATTACTGTAATCTATTTTATTGTAAAGTCAGATAAATGTACAATGCAATCACCACTTAAATGTAATTTTGTCTATATCGTGTTAAATTATAGTGAATAGCTTTCCATAATATGCCAGACGTACACAAAATAAATTTGACACACCGCACTAAAATTTGGGTGGTATTTTACAAGGAGAAAAGTTGCTTCACCACCACAAAATTTCCTGATGCATTTTCTTCCCCTCCCTACAGACACCTCCTCCCCACAAAATTGTTTCAGGGAAGAGCCCAGCTCCAGCTTTTCCAGCTTTCCCTGGCTTTTACACTTTATTCTAAATTAGAGCTCGTGGCTGTTTCAGTGTACACTGCTCATGAACTGGCATTTGGAAGATTCTTTATTTTCTAACTCTAAAATTAAACAGAGAAATAAGATTCCATTCCCTGCATGGAATTATAATTTACTTCTGCATGCAGGAAACATTCCCTGATGTAGCTTTAATTGTACAGAATCTTTTCTTACAGCAGGGATACACAGGAATTGCTTCAACTGATGTCAGAAGGTTTGTTCTTCTAAAACAACAACAAAGCAGAGTTAATAAAGAGGAAAAGCCAAATTTCAGCGGTGGGCAGGCACTTTTGTGATTCCCTGATTCCCTCAGTGCTGCAGGAGCCACTGAGAGACAGAAATACCTGCACCAAGCCTTTCCAGTGGGGAAATACCTCCCAAGGATTACACACAAACAGCTCAGAAGTCAGACTGGATGATCTGTAACTCACCAGTATGTTAGAGAGGATGAGCTTCCTGACTGGTGTCATAGAGTTTGAGCAATTCCTTACGCAATTTCTAATATTCCAATTTTCCAGATTAACTCAGTGTTTTGCCCTCTGCAATGAGCTGGGCTGGAAGGGCACAGGTCACTTTGCTGGGATGAAGGCAGTGCTGGGATGAAGGCAGTGCTGTCCCAGACACTCCCACTCACCTGCCCATGGCCACCTGGTCGTTGGGGTCCAGGGAAGTGGTTTTGCGCTCTATCAGTTCTCGCAGGAGCTGCAGGGGAGACAAAAACCCCATCTCAAATCAGCACAGGTGGTGTGTACCCAGCTCCACGGGCAGGAGGTGCAACAGGGGCAGACCTGCAGGAAAAGCTCAGCCCCACAGGGCTCCCCCCACGCTCCTGGGGGAAGGGCAGGGCAGGGGGAACTGAAACACTCCCCAAACACAAGCTGGGCAGCGATGCTCGCTCGGAGAGCAGCACAGCAGAATCCTTTTTATAGCTCCAGCAGGAATGCTCAGGCAGCCTTTTCTTATTTCTTTTCGTGGCCTGAGGGCTGGGGTTTGTCCTCTTTGCTTCCTGCAGCCAAGGAATGTTGTGAACAGCCTTTCTGGATCCTTGACTGGTGCTGTGTGTTTATCACCACTCGCTGTAAACCGTGCGTGCTGTGCCTCGAGTATTGGCCAAGACACCAACACAAGGAACAGAAATAAACCCTCCAAAAGCGAGGAGAACAAACTGCTTTATGGATGCCTACGCTTCACCAACCAGTGAAGTCACTACCTCAGCTCAGAAACACCTGAAACAGACCCACCGGGAACCAGAATCCAGGCAATTCCAAAAAGCCAGGGAAGAGAAGATGCAGGATGCTTTTCCTCCACCCTGTGTTTCCCTCTCCTTCGAGGCATACATCACATTACCAGAAAAAAGAGTGATTCAAACATAATTAAAAACCTGCCACTGCTTTTTTTTCTTCCCTACTTGCTTATTTTTGGAGATTACTACTGCAGCAATTACATTTAAAAATTCCAGGAGCCAGGCCACTGGTTTATTATCACTAGAAAACAGCAAGCTACTTCTCTGCCCTGTTTATCTGATTGATTCCCAACATCTTTCTGGCACACAATCTATCAGTTTATCTCTGCCACTTCATCACAGTCACTTCTGGCAGCTAAATACAAGATCCAAATCCAGTGTTACACAGACATACGACACAGTAAACCTGTGTAACACCGCCACTCTGTAAACAGCTGCCCTCAAGGCTCAGCAGAAATGGGATCTGGGTTTCCAGTCAATATTCTGTCAAAAGCAAGGTGTGAGGGAGGCTTGGAACAGCAGCCAGGAGTGGTGCAGAGAGGTGAGAGTGGTTTCCTCCTGCTCCAGCAGTGAGGGGAGTTTGCTGTCTGCTCGGATCCTGTTGGTGGCACGAGGCACAGAGGAAGTGCTGAGGCACAGGAGAGGTCACACACACCCCCTGTGCTCCCGGGGAACCAGCAGCAGGACA
>QWTY01056168.1:0-10251 GCA_008033365.1 Pseudorectes ferrugineus
AGGGAGGAAAGGAAGGAAGGAGGGAGGGAAGGAAGGAAGGAAGGAAGGAAGGAAGGAAGGAAGGAAGGAAGGAAGGAAGGAAAGGAAGGAAGGAAGGAAATGTTCACACTACATGCATGAATATCTAGGAAAGGAATGTCCAGGAATAATAGGGTAAGTTGTTCTCCCTCTTAAAGCAGAACTGCTGGTAACTATGCATGCATGACTATAGAAAGAAATAACTGAAAATTGGTACTGTTGAAGAGAATAACTTTAATTTTTAACAAAAAAAAGATGTTTTCTGGTCTGAACAGGTTTTGACATAGCTGTGAAGATCTGAGCTCTGGTATAATTAAGTTTTGTAGTGCAGTTTGAGGTACAATGAGTCTCTGGACAGTAAGACTGAGGTAGGGGACTGTGCCTTCACAGAGAACTTCTTGTTCTGTTTCATGTCTAGATGTCATGATTTAGCTTTTCCTTCTCTTTTCCATTTGGTCTTTTGCTTGTGCAATTTGTAACAGGAACATCACAGCACTGGGAAGGAATCTCACAGGTCAAGTCCAGGCTCCCATTGTTATCAAATATTGTTAGAACAATCATAATTCTTGCCAAACTGTGCAGTATGAATCACTTGATGGTGTCCAGTCTTAACAAATGGTTATTATTTGTGGAGTGAGAGTCCTGCCAGTTTGAAATGAGTCTGGAATCCTCAACTGGAAATGAGGGAAAAGGAGAAGCCAGCTGAATTAAACTAAAAAAATCTCATCACATTGCAGCTGTTGCGATGTAAGAAAACCATTTATCTAGGAGGCAAAATAGTTTCAAAAGGCTGGATGCTTGCAAAAAATCTACTGCTCCACCTGCATAAGGAGTGTGGGAGGTTCTAATAGCTAATGACGTAATTTATTGATTTTCTGAGACTAAAGGAGCTACTCTATAACTAGCAATTTCTGTAAGTCAGCTCACAAAATGGTGCTGAGATTGAATGACTTTGCAGGATCACCTGTCCACAAAACCACCAGTGATTGCAAAGCTCTTCTGCTGTCATAGCAGAATCAAATAGAAAGTACTTTCTTTTTCCAGTATGCAGCTGGATTAAGAGTTTGATGGGACATCACGAGTTTAGCAATTCATCACACCAAAGCAGGGGGCAGAAACTGCAGCAGGAATAACATGGGCTCTTTTGAATGGCAGACAGCACAGATGATGCAGAACCAGACTCTGAGCACCATGGTGTGTATTGGGGGAGATATCAACAACATTCACAGGTACTGGGATCTCACTGGGTTCAAAACCCAGCAGCTTCTATTTGCATAAAGACAAAACACTACCATTCCACTGAGCTCCTGGTAAAAGGCTTGTTATCTAAATTGGAGGAAAGAATAGCCTCTACCACAGGTGCTTGAAATGTTGTTAATCCTTGTTTCAAAATAGAGGTTAGTGTAGGATACACAAGCTGAGGCAACTCCAGACATTGATTTGGGCCTCAAAATACCTTAATAATTGCTGAGTCGTGGCAGAGAGACCTGGTAAAGCTGTCAGGTAGGTGCAGCAGCATCACACAAAAAACCAAGATACAGATCAGGCAGAAGAAGTAAATGGACACTCTGTAAGGGCATCCATTAAGTTCAGGAGACCAGCTGTAAAGGACTTGAATTTTACAATACATAACAAAACCACTTTCAAATGAAACTTGATTCAAGGTTTGCTGCATCTATATTTCAAAGCAGAAAAGGTTGTGAAAACCAGTAAAAGAAGAAAAGTTACAGAAAACCTGGTGCTTCTAAAGCCCCTACTGGAAAAGGCATTCTACAGAGATTTCTAGAAGAATTAGCTAAAACTGATATAATATTTGCTAAACCTCTATGTTATGAAATGGAGGGATAAAGACAGAGAGAGAGAATTGGTTTCAATTGCCATTCTTCCAAACATTCCAAGGTTTTAAAGAAAACATTAAGCCCTACCCCTAAGCGAAAATTGTTGAAACTGCTGGACAATACAGTTGGCTGATGTCTTTCAGTAGGAAACTGGAATATATTGGGACAGATGAAAGCTAAAATTATATTTGCAAAAGAGGCTTCTTACAAACTCATCCACTGTTCCACACTACTGCAAAAAAGAGGCAGACCACTAGATACAGAAGTCTAACTGGAGTAAGATGAAACATGTTAGTTACTGTGGTAGTAATAAAAGCTGGGCTCACACCCATCTCTGCAATAATTTCAAGAACACAGGTAGCATGGCATGAAATCACCCTATGTAAGCTGCAATTAAGGACATATTTGCCTTATTAGGTGGTGATAAGAATTTTCTCAAAGTATACTTAGTCTACTCCCACATAAAATGGAGACTGAAGAAGATAAGAAATAGTGTTAAGAAACATTAGCTTACCAAGGTATTTTGCTGTAAAACAGGCTGGTGTTTAGAACAAATGTGCTGCCTTTGCCAGTAAAGAATTCTTTCATTGGTTCCCTTTAGTGTGACAGAAACATTAACTTTGTATGCATGAAAAATTTATATTGAAAAGCCCCCAAATGCACTCTGGGAATGTAAAAGGTTTTGCCACAGGTCACTGTCCTGTCACTTAAATGTTCACACAAATAAGGCAATGGGCATGACCTTTGCTTTTGAAAGCCCAGTTATGCCATTCATGTCTGAGAGTCTCAGTCGATAAGAAATCTCAACCTATTTATTATTTTACCCTTTGAAGCAGGAGATAAAAGTAAGCAAGCAGCAAAAAGGACAGTCTGTGTGTTTTGCTACAGGATGAGTAAAACCCCAAGGAAATTGGGAATAATTAATTCCTCTTTAAACAACAGACTCTAGTACGAAAAAGGATTACTTCATAACTCCCTGGTGACCACAGAGAACCATCACATAGTATTTTTCATAAAATACTCAACTCCAAAGGAAGAGCTGTTACAGTTTCTGCTTGGCCTTCTCCTCAGAATCGTACAGACAAGAGGTGAGCCTATCTCAACACAGGAGACAAAAAGAGCTCAGAGAACTTAATCTCAATGCTGCCACAAACACACGATGTCTAGAAATACACCGGGGGAAAGAGATACACCAAAGAAAGGCCAGAGATCAGCATTGGCATAATCACAAATATACATTGGTAGTCTACAACCTAATATAAATTTTCTGATAAGGCCAGTGAAAATGAATTACTTATTAATTAGCACACAGTAAGTTTGTGATGGCTAATGTACCACCTATAATTCAACGACTGGAAATCACCTCCAGTCTGATATTGTTAATCAGTGTGGCAGCCTTCCCTTGAAAACTTTTCAACACAATTCCCTTCCCCTTTTTGTGTGGTCATATGCTTGTTGCAGTCAGGATTTGTCTCACTTATTCCTTACAACTGCTGATAACCTCACTCCTTTCCAGGGCCTCTGACCTTACAGTGACTCAATATTCCCTTTGTTAAGTTCAAGTTTATAAAAGGGATATTAAAGGGTTTAAATCCCTAGGTTCAAGTCCCTCAATTAATTGTTCCTCAAAGGCACCTTATGATTCATTGATTTAACTGTGTAATTCAGGTACAGTAATATAAAACAGGTAAACTGAGGCAACACCTAATATTTAAGATGGCAATACATATATAAGAAGGTTGGTTAAGCTGTGGGCACAGCTTATGTAGCTCAGTTCATAAGAGCTCCCATAAGTACAAGAAAAACTGAGGTGTAATAAGCTACTCTTTTACAGCATAGAGATTATGTGGGTTCATTAATAGAACTATGAGTAGATTTCAGTAGATGCATGGTTTGTATAGCCTGAAAGAGCCAATGTGTATCAAACACATCCTGAATTATGATGAAACTGTGAAAAACTGTCTTCTTTTATGGATGGCAGCTCCTGAACAGAATGTGGATCACAGTTTTTATCTAAATGATTGTTTGAAATTATTTGAAAAAATCACATTATTGTCCTACCATCCTGCCGTAATAATAATAGCAGGAAGTTTGATCCAGATATTTAGCAAGCAAGGTATGTTTTGGGTCCAAATGTGTCCAGTAACAGCCTGCCAAGCCACACAACAGCCATTTCCCTGAGTTTATCAAGCCCCTATGAAGCCTCAGTAGAGGGCATGCCGCCATCAGATCCATTATTGTCCGCACTGTTCAACATCTGCAGTATAATTTGTCACACTACAGTCACATTGCAACCATTATTTGAAGCCTGACAGATTTACTTTGAGGAACCAAAAGTCTGTTCAGCAGAGTCCAAAGACAGGTTATTAAGTCAAAACCAAGAAGGTGACATTGTAATATCAGTGAGGAATAAAATGTTATTGAAGTAGAAATTCCACTTTTCACCTTTGTGGAATATCCCACTGTGCACAGGAGTCATGCTAATGGAAAAAAACCCTAGAGACAGATTGGACAGGATTATATACAATAGAACAACTGAACTTGTACCATTTTTCTCAAACTGCCTGAGTCGTATCCTCACAATATGTAGAATAATGACTGAAAAACACAGCTATGAAGAAGGATGCAGTATTTTCAGTATGACAAGGTTGCATGTAACTGCTTTATGGGAAATGAACAGCACCAGATTGGAGTACGAAATTCTGCAGATGAGTAGCAGATGGCAAATGAAGGCATGTGAATACATGCACCTCATACTAAGTCAGGCTAATTTACTAGAAATTTGTGTTCTGCTTTTACAAGTTTGCATTGGTATCAATTTTCTGTAAGCGTTCATTAAGAGTTAAAGCTGAATCAGATATTGCTCTCATACTGTTCTCCCTCAACTGCAAATATTTGCATATTTTTAAAGCACTCTATTAGAGTTCACCATGTTTCAAAGCTCACAGGCATCAGGCAGAGCAGCCCTACGGGTGTAGGTGCAAGTTTGTACACATCTACAACCTCATGGTATTTGGAAGTTCTGTAAGTAACAACTTTTCTTCATATTGACTTTGTGTGCAGAATAAGCACAGTTTTAGCCAGATTGACAACTCATTAATATAATTGTTCCAATACATAATTATTTTTGGATTGTGATTAGAGGAATTCATGATTTGCAATGCACAGCCATTTTAAAGAACCCATGGTGTTCTTTGGAGCCAAAAGAGACAACACAATAGTCAATTAAATAGTCTTCCTTGAGTGTGATTTCTTAACATGCATCAGAAAAGCACAGAGCTTGGTGTACGTGGGCTCTTACATCTGCATCTTCTTTTATCTTTGGAGTACCTTCAGTCATTGTGAAGAAATTTACAGCTGATGTATATTCAGGACAGAAGCCCAAATTAATGCATTTGGAACAATGTGTTCTTGCTCCCATTCTCATAATGAAATTTGACTTGAATGGGAGCAGTGCTGGGCTCTCCACAGCTACTGATTATACATGTCAATATTAGACTGTGTTTGAGTGATGCTGTATTATGCATAAGAATAAAGTATCATGGAGTTGTTGTGAGACAGCAGGCAACATAATTACATGGATTGCAAGTGAAATACAAAGCAAAATATAGCACTATACATTAATAGCCCTTCTCAGCTTTTCCTCATATCTGGACCTTTGTTTACTTAATTAGGAATTATTATTATAAAGTTAAATCTCTATTTATTTTTCTGATGATGGCCTTGTTCTGAATGTACATACACTGAGAAGCTCTTGTTGACATGACTGAGCAGGATATTGTATTTTATTTAATTTACTTCGGAGACTTCTGACACCAATTGCCAGCATGCTTGCAGTCCCAATCGCATGGAAAATCTAATAGCAACATGATCTTAGAGCAACAGCCATGTGTTGTTCCTGCATGAAGATAAAACACTGCCACCCTGTTCTGGTAGACTACAGGAGGCCAAGATACACTTCCCTGTAATTTCAGGTAAAGGAGACTGATTTTTTGTCAGAATTACATTATTTTAACAGGATATTAGAAAATATTTCCCACCTTGTATCCACAGCAGTATGAAAGGAATATGTGAAAAATTGTTATCAATGTCTGCAAACAATAATCTTCGCTAGTACAAGTGTTATTACTATCTGAGGTAATATCAGCCTTATATATTTATCCTTAAAATAAGGAAACAATCCTAGTCTCAGTTCATAAATGTGGAAAGCTGGCACAGAGATATGTAGTGGCCATCCTAATTCCACAGAGAAAGAATGTGGAAAAGAAGGAAACAAAGCCTGAGCTCTGAACTCAATCCATATTAGAATCTCTCTTCTCGGAAAGAATAAAAACCTATTCTTGCCATGTAATTACTAGGATATAAGCCAGATTTTAAAAGTCCTCAATCAATAGCAGGATTTCTCATTTGATTTCATACCTCATCATAGGTATGAAATGCCTTGGACTTCTCATGATCAAACTTGAGGTTCAAAATGAGTAACTAAATTTTAAGTTTTCTCCAATGCAAGACTCTTCATGTTCTCACAAGATAAAAAAAAATGCTTTTCCAGTTTAACTATCTAAGATCTAACAGGACAAAACAGTCTCAGGCTGGAGCAGGTCATCTGAATCAACCTCGGTGCTATGAAGGCTTCCAAATAGGTACTTGGCAACAGCGAGTGTTAATAGCAGAAATAAGAGAGTATTTCGTGGGCAAATGCAACAAGTGTCTTGTGATTCAATAACAAAGATACACGGTCCCTGGCAGAGCAATCTCATGGAAACCGATGTGTTAGGAGTAGGTAATGATTGACTTGCTATTTACAGAGGGCTTCATTAGGCCTTTCCAGCTGTCTGTACTTTGTCTTTCAGTCATTACAAACAGTGGCAGATTTCCTATGTTATAATTACATATTTGCAGATGTAGTTTCAGAAATTCACAAGAACCTGCAAATAAAACCAGCACCATAGTTAATTACCACAATGTTTTATTATTAACACTAATGTACGTAACATTCCAATATACATTTTTCTTTTATGAAGATGTTACATGTTCCCTACCACATTTTCAAAAGAAAGTGGCACAGGAAGCACCTTCACAACCTTACTATGTTACTAACTTAAGGTGGACGTGGTGAAATCTATTAATGGACATCTCCAAGCACAAAGTTAAGTATGTAACAGATATAGCGACAGAACCAAGGTGGTTCATCCTAAAACCTCAGCGATAATTGGTAGATTTTTAGTTAGAGCTATCCTGTATTTACAGCAGTTGTATTGAGAACAGTCTGAACTCTGATCTGCAAACAGTCTGTCCTACATTTTTCAAAGTATTTTTTAAATCAGTGCTGCGTTTACAATAATATGATTATGTTTTCAACCAGGAAATTATATGTTTTCAGTACTAAGGTGGCATTTTCTGTCTTTGAGTTTTCATGTTTATTGTTAGTGTGAACATTGCAATATTTGAACTCCATTATATATTTAATTTGAGATTTCTAAACTGAATATAAAAACAGAACTAGAGAGAGAGAATAAATGAGAATTGAAAGGAGCCTGGAGAACGGTAGCAAAGATGTGCAAGCTTTCTGCAATATATCAAACAAAAAAAGGAGGTAAAATCATAGAATATACTGAGTTGGAAGGGACCCATCAGGATCATCAAGTCCAACTCAAAAAACAGGAATGAGGAATAACTGGAAATTAGTAATTCACAACTGGCTAAAATAATAAATTCCTTTGTTTTCACTGAGGTTTACTCTAATGAGAGTAATGTACGGTTTGACTATGCAGTGCGAGAAGAGCCACAGCAGAAAGTTAGTGCCCTGCCAGCAAGTTTTCTTCCTTTGGTACCTGCTGGATTTGCTGTGTGTCTGAGGGACTGTGCATCCCACCCTGCCCGGGGGCACAGCCTCCTCATGCCTGAATCCAGGGCTCCCTCACCAGCCACGAGGCTCACACAGCCGATCCTACCCCACAGACTGCCTGAGCGTCTCAGCCTGCCCCGCTGCAGTACATGGGCCTCCCTCCGAGTCCTGGTGCCACATACGAAGTGCAATGAGTCCCGCTGCCCACTGCCCTCCAGCCATCAGCACTTGACCTGGTGAGGAACTGTCACACAAGATGCTGTCAGGGCAACGTGGGGAGGGGTGTGCCGTGCCCACATCAGTTTCATGGACTCTCCCTGTCCATGGGAGTCCCAACACAGCTTCAGGCTCAGTTTTATGTATTTCAATATTTCATGTATAGGCACTGAAAGTTCCTAAGAAGGCAACAGTGTATGTACAGCAGAAGCTGTGACTTTATCTTTTCTTTATGCCTTCACACCTCCTGTAAAACTGCAAGTAAAAGAGAAGAATCCAGCTGACAAGGGAGCGGTCTCTTGTCTGCCTCTTCCTCTCCCACTTCCTTCAGAGAGCTGGCAAAGATGGATGAGGTGATTCTGCCATGGGAGAGGCAGCTGTCAGGGCTTGCTTTATGGGGGCCTCCTGGAGGCCTGTAACCTGAGACAACTCAAATACACCCTCCTTCAATCTTGGTGTTTTCCGTTATCTCCCTCATTACACACAGTAGAAAACCATAAAGGTAGTATCCAATAAAACCAGGATATCAAGCACACCCTCAGAGTCATGATTGTAATACAAATAACTGACAGAAACTCACAGAAGACAGAAAATTGAGACCAACTGTAAATATTAACCAATATTAACCAATAATATTAAAAATTAACTCCTGTGGAAATTGCACGATTAAAAGCTTGGGCAGATATGGACAGACTCAAATTCCAAAAATCACAGCTGCAGTTAGAAGGAAATAATCTAATACACCAAAACACCTCCAGAGACCAAGTACAATAAAAGTTAGCAAGTAGGAGTATTTGTTCCATTTTAGCAATGGAAAACATTTGGGGCCACTTACTTTAGGGGCAGGTAACATGGGGGATAGCAGTGACAGAAATACTTCTTCTTGGCTTGGTGTAGTGTCACTGCACTGTTACTCAGTTTTTAAAACTCCATACAGTGGTGCTGAGAAAAATAAGATAAATTAATGCATTGTTGGATTTTTCACACTTTTCACTTCCTTCAAGAACTATGCCCTTAGCATAGAAATTCAAGTGGGAGCAAGCAGCAGTCTGGAGAGAACTGGAGAGGTCTGCTGCACTAGAGCAGGGTAGAAGTGAGAACTAGACTACTGCTCTAGGAGCATTTAGTACTCTTTGAGTGGAGGGCTGTACTAGTACCGTTCATGTATTTTTTATTTGAAATGCACCCCCAGCAAATGCCATGTTGCTGGTGCTGTTCAGTTGAACAGTCCTAGTATGGAAGTCCTGTCATGCAACATGGGCCGAGGTTTCAGAGCTGGAACTTGAACCATCCAGTGTCTGGAGCATCCATAACACTTGTCTTCTGTCTCATCATGCTCACAACTATTCAAGTATACGTGTTCTCTACACTCACATTATGTCCTAGCACAAACTGAGCAGCTATTTCTCAAAGTGAACTGCAATCCATGGTACAAGAATGTAGTGGATTTATATGAGGGTTCTGAAAAGCAAGGATCCATATTCCACAGTGATTCAAAGGCAGGTGTAAACCAATCCCAATACACTGAATCCATGCAAACAGGCTACATACAAGTTACTCACAGGTGCTCAAGAAGCGTAAGAAGCCATGGAAAGAAATAATACATAAAGAAATATACTGGTAACGTTGCAGTAGTGCTGCAATGATTCCAGAGGTCATTGAGATATTGTATAAGGCACATTTTGGAGAGAAGAAAAAACGTAGTAAAGAAGTCAGAGAACCTTTAACTGGTGTGTGAATTTTTGACTTTTAAAGTTTTCAAGATTATCTGTTATCATGAGGGTTCGAGTCTTCCTTGATGAAGAGGACTCAGATGATTGCATGCGAGAGTCAATGCAGTAAGGGGAAATTCTAGGCACCAGAGGACTCCCAGAAAATCCCAGACCTGCCCGGGGCTCCATCAGTGAGCGGGGGCCGCGCTGGCCCCGCGGACGGTACCCCGGCGAAGGGGGGAGCCTGGCGGGCCGAGGGAGAGCTTCAGGTGGCCGTGGCAAAGTAAGAAAGGTGTCAGCAAGGCTTTAGAAAGCCTGAGAGACACCAGGGGAAGGGCGGGATGACCGCGTCCGGCCGTCACCGCCGCCCCCGCGGGGAGCAGAGGCGGCGGCGCGGGCCTTTCCCGCACATTCGGGCAGGGGCGGCCGATGCGGTGAGGCCGCCGCTCCGGTCCGTCACCGCCCCGGCTGCGATGCTCCGGGGCGGGATCGGCGCTTCGCCACTCCCCGCAACCCGCCGGGTGGCCCCGCGGGAAGACACCGGGTGCCGCCCCGGGGCTCCTGGGCCCCTTCGCCGCACGCCCCTCGTCCCCACCCGGGCTCCCCCGGCCCTGGCCGC
>QWTY01056172.1:0-29665 GCA_008033365.1 Pseudorectes ferrugineus
AGTAAAATTTACCAAAATTAGATCACTTTTTCTAAAACACTTTCTTTCTTGAATATAGTAAACTTTAGGAAGTCAAAACAAATTTTCAAAATATATAATAATATCAGCCTCTAACCAACTTAACAATGGCCTACGCGAGTAAAATTGCTCAGATCTCCCATGCAATCAAAGGTTGCAATGCTTTAATATTATAGTATTATAGTAATAGTAATTAATAGTAGCTACTCTAACATACAGTATGCACTAAAATTCATGAGATTCTGTTTTTAGGCTACGATGCAGTACAATTTTACTGTTGTACAATTTGTATTAAGAAAAGAGACCGTCCATGTGTATATCTTATAGACCAATATTTAATTGCAATGGAAGCTTTATTTCATAAAGCCGGATTCTTTACCTTATCCATGTTCAATAAGGGAAATAGCTCTTGCACTTTCTCAGGCGTGATTAGATATTGCTCTGTTGGGTGCCAACCAGCACGAGTCATTTGGTATTTGAATTCATCCACCCTAGTAGGGGTTGAAGCAATTCTGATACTGCCAGGCTGATGAAACCCCACAGGCTAAATCAAAGAGAAACAGCAAATTACTGAAAGAACCTTTACTGATTGCCATATACGTATTTTCCTGTGCTAAGGGAATTTCTCCACTAACATCACTGAAAAAAATGCAAGTAAGCTAGAGGCCCTTGAAGGAACAGGCCTTAGATATAGACCCCTAGAGAAAATAATTTTTCAAGAAGTTATCAAATTAACTTCCTAAGCTAATGCATACTATCTTCAAAACAGTTGCAAGAAGCATTTATTGAATGCCATGATATGAATGCCATTTTTACTAACAACTAAATAATATTTGATATATGCACTCACACACTTTCAAAAATACAATCAGATAAATCTGAAAAATAAGAATATATGATATACTTTATTTTAAAACCTATCATCTGCGTAATTTCCTATTGACATGTTGCAGAATGTGTTTAACTAAGCATCTTTATAAACATAATGAAAAACCACTTGCCTTTTCTGTCTTTTTAATAAATTAAACATCCTTACAGAGCTGGACACTGAATGCTTACTTTTCTTCACCTTTCTATGTTACCTCACAGGACAATAATAGGACTGAGTAAGTCTTTTACTGGAACTCACAATGATAATCTGATGTGGCAGCTTATCTAGTTGAGTAGCAGAAAGAAGAAAAAAGCATTTTATGACAAATACAAAAAATATCTGTCATACATATATATGAAAAATATAAAAAAATATAAAATGTGTAGACTAGTACAGTAAGGTTCATTCAATTTCTGCTGCCATCCGAAGCAAGCACAAGTTTAGTAAATTAAATCTATATGGCTGAGAGATGCCAGATGAAAAAGATGACTCCTGTGTTTCTCTGCATATCCATTCCTTAAGTCACTAAATAAAAACACGTCTCTGAAAGGGACTGGAAGAATTGCAGCAATCTTCTCAAGTACAGACAGCATCATATCACATGAATTTTTAAGCGGACATATTTAAGGCAGGAATGTATCATAATCAATCCGTTCATTCCAGATTCCTGATGCTATTTTAGCTCCTTTGTCAAGTTAAAGTTGCAGACTGCTGTGTCTTGAGATGTTTTATGAGCACCATTTTCCTAAATTGTAGCGAGATCTGGGAAACCATCTACAATATGTAGTGACTAGGCATGCAGAAGAATGTATTTCAGTAAAAAGGGACATACTCCTACTTCACATCCTTATCAACTACACTTTTTGGTAAGACTATTACTACAGTTGGTATTGCTCTGAATTAACACTTCAAAGGTTAAGGGGATTACCTGTCCAGTCTCTTCTTCCAGCTTCTCATAGAGTTTGATGCTGTAAGCATGGATTTTCTTCAGGTTTATTCCAGGGTGAAAATAAGTAGTTAAACCAGCCTCAAATAAGAAATAGGAACAACATAGATTAGAAATGCAGTGTTCTTTCCGTCCTTCCAACAGTCATTTAAAAAAGAACTGCCAAGACACTGTAAAGAAAAACAACACATGGATAGAGCCAACTGCTACAAAAATAAAAATAAAGTCCTTTCTCTACTTATGCCATTTTTGCTTTCCACACAGGTGTTTTTCCATCTGTCTTTTCTCATCAAATTTGCCCACCCATGATACTGTTGCAGTAGTTCTCTCCTATAGTTTCCTTTCTTCCTTGAATTATTCAGTTGACGGCTTCAAATCTTTTGAAAGAGACATATAACCTTCATTTCTGATCAACGAAATCAAATTACTAACTCTGAATGTCCTGTAGTATGGTCTTTTCCTTCTTACAAATGGAGATGGGAGAGAAACCAAACCTTCAGAAAGACCAGATCTTCACAAGAGTTATTACATTCCTGGGGTGTATGCAGCAGGGCAGGGGAAGATGATGTTCTTCTATTCTCAACAGTTGTCTCATGTGGCAGTTAAAGAGCAATTGCTGCATTTTAGAAGTAGTTTGGGAAATTATTGTATATATTCTGCACATCACTTTACTTGGTTTGACTTTAGAAATCTGTCAAGTTCTTTCAGATTTATGCAAAGGTAAACCAAGAAGTTATTACAGCCTCTTCAATATTTAAGGAAACTATTCACCTGCCTACAATAGAGACGGCTGCACCAACCTAATGGCATTCATAGTTGTAGACATTTATTTAGTCCTTAAAAAAACAGAATTAAAGTGTGTTACTGAAGTTAAGCATATGTCTTTGTATGTCCTGAACTTGTCAACTCACTAAAACCCTTCTTCAAGTTAGACAACAGAAATGTAAAATTACCATAGGTTTTCAAGATAACTACACTGATTTAAATATTTTATATACACAGTGCATTTTGTGCTAACTAAAATAGATGTTATTCATAGATTAAGGTTGCATCTATTACGGGAGCTAGACACTGGAGTCCACCTTTTGAGTTCACTGCCATTCTGAGAAAAAAAAGACATCAGGAAATTCATAGGTAAAAAGTGACACACATTGCAGAGTTTTGGTAGTTTCCTTCTAAGTTGCCCAGTATGTATAAACATTAAATACTCTTAATTTTAATGTGTCAGCTCTGTTCTGTTACATGTTTTGAGGATTTAACTTTTAAAGCTAGTGGAATACTTGCCAACATATGAATAACAAAAGCAAGATTTAATGGTCTTTAAAGATTTTAATTCAAACTAATTTGTTTGTTCTAGGAAGCTATTAAATGTTACAATTCTCTATAATTATATGAATATATATGGCATTAATTAGGTCACATATCCTCATTTTTTTAAACTACGACCTCTTCTGTCCCATCTTTCTTTGTGCAGATTCACATCTAAGACAGGATCTTTTTCTTCAGAAAGTTGGCTTCAAATTGTTCTTAGCAAATAGCTTACACTAAGATACTATTTCTGTCAAAAAACATATATCATTTTCACTGACATGACAGGTACTCAGTATTTTCATAGCAAAAGGGTCATTACTGCCTGGCATTACTGCTTGTATATCTTGATGCCAGCCATGGTGTTGAAAGCTGTTCCTACCTTTGTTTGTATGAATTTTATCTTTCTGATATCTCGATTTACATACAATATCATAGTGCACCAGGTTACTGAAACGCCCAGATAATCCAATGGAAAAGAGTGTAAAATTAATCATTTGTCAGTATCATATTTTCCACTTCGATCTATATTCTATTCATAAATTTGACTCTAAGTATGTTCGGCAATGTTCATTACCTCAACAGTCTTAGTTTAAGAAGTGATCACACAAACCTGTAGGAGGGAGATTCATCTAGTAAGGGCCCCATCAAGCACAAAGCAGGCATGTTGGTTTCAGGAAGTCCCTAAGCTAAATTAATAGTCTGGAAAAAATATTCCTTGTTCTTTTCTTATTATCATATGGAATCATTAGCATCATACAGGACACAGCTGAAGACTAGATATTTGACTAAATGTGATTTTTATCTCGTTTGATACATGTGCGTTCACATTGTGAACACATTTATTTTACTCACCTTAGACTAAACCCCAGGGCTGTTTCACTGCAGAATTTTTAGTAAAACTTATTTGTTTCTCAAAAAATACATTCTAAGGGCCTTTTTTCAGTCTGTACAGAATGAAGAAATAAATAAGCCTTGAAATATTTAAATTTCTTTAGCCATGTACAATGCCTAAGAGTAATTAATTTACTTCTGTCTGCAAACATTGTTACCTCATATTGCTTTTACTGTATTCTTTTATTTATGTAAACATTTTCTGGCCTTCTGTTATTCTTCCAAGTGTAGTAATGTATCTTCCAGATGTAAGGAAATTCCATTTTAGTGGTCACTATTAGTGTAGTCATTTTGAACTAAATGAACCACAAATCACTTGCAATTTAGCTACAAACCCATATATATTCAAGAGCATTTAATTGCAGGAATTAAATAAATACTTCAATCTCTTACACTTTTAACTGAAGAAAAGAATTTTAAAAGCATTTGATGCCTTTTGGGTTGAGGTAACAAATGTTTCTGATTTTAAGAATGCAGCTGGGAGACAACTATAACCTGATTTCACTATACAAAAATTAAAATAATAAAATCATAAAATAATTATAATGAAACAAAAAGATTGAATGGGTCCTCAGGAGATCTCTCTTAAATATCACATCCAAAGCAGGGTCAGCTACAAGATCAGACCCACATTGCTTAAGATTTTTTCCAGCCTGGCCTCTGAGACTCTTCAAAGACAGAGGCTGCTCTACTTTCCTAGCTAAGTATGGAACTTTGCATTTGGCCTTATTAAATTCCATAAAACTGTCCTTTCATCCTTCCAGCCTGCCCAGGTCCCTCAGCACGGCTGCCCTGCCCTTGAGTGCATTGTCTACTCCTCCCAGTTTGGTGTAAACTTCAAACTTGGATGAGCATGTACTTTGTCATCTACTCCAAATTACTGATAAAGACATTAAACAGGATGGGTCCCAGGACAGATTCCTGTGACACTCCACTTATTTCCAGGCTTTGCGTAGAGTATGACCCATTCACCAGCACCCTCTGAGTCCAGCCATCCAAAGTGTCTTTTAACTCTCTAGTTGTCCAGCCATACAGACCATAACATCTTCAGGTGAATACATGGATAGTATAGGAGAGAGTGTCCAAAGTCTTGATAAAATCTGGGTAAGTGATATCCACTGATCTCCCTTTGTCTAAGAATTCAGTAATTTCATAATAGACAGCAATCAGATTTGATCTGACATGATTTATTCTTGGCAAATTTATCTTGACTGTTCCAAATCACATTTTTTCTCCTTTATGGACCTGAGACTCATTCCATGATTTTCTGAAGAACTGAACTATGGCTAGCTGGCCTTTAGCTCCTCTCCTCAGTCCTTTGGCTTTTTAGAAAGAGTCATACATATGCCCTTCTCCAAATCTTTGGCACCTCCACCAATTTCAACAGTCTTTCAAATGTGATACATCTGCAGCCTTGCGACAAATCAGCAGCATTATTGGATGCAGCCTGTCTGGTCCAATGCATGAGCACGTGACAAATTACTCCAGTAATCCCTGGTTTGGTCCTCACCCACTGCCAGTAGTTACTCTTCTCCTTTAACCCTGAGGCCTGAGAAAACCTGTCAGAGAAAACTGAGGCAAGAAGGCACTGAGGCCTTATTAGTGTACACTGTGACTGAATTACTCACCTCATTCAGCAACAGTTACTTATTTTCACTTTTCAGCCTTCTACTATTAATGCAGCAGTAGAAGCAGTTCTTGTTGCCTTTAATTTTCCTTACAAATCTTAAATATAGTTGAGCGTTGGCTTTCCTAACATCCCCTTCACAGGCTCAGGTAACTTTTCTAAATTGCCCCATTTGCAGCTTTTTCCTGCTCTATCTCCAGTATACTGCACTTTTTTCTGGAACTCAGTCATGAACTCACTCTGGCCCAGCTGGCTTCCCAATGTATTTACATGTTTTCCTGAATTTCAGAGTGAACCATTCTTGTAGTTGAAGGAGATTTGCTCTAGGCTTTACTCTATTTTTCTAAGAGATTTTGTTATTGTAGGTAAACATGATCTGGAAAAATAATTTAAAGAATAGCCACTTTGCTATGAGAGTTGACACAAATACTTGAAAGCATTTTTTATAGTTGAAATTTTTGAATGTTGAAATGTTTATGTATCAGTTTTGTTCTATTTCAATCAGTTTCAGATTTTATACTAATGCCATTATTAAATTAACTTTCTGAAGAAAATGTTATCAACACTGTTATATACTAAATTCCTCTTGCAAGTTTGACCAAATTGTAACAAGTCATTATTTGTCTTGTCCTGTGCTTTACTGTCAGCAGCAAAATCAATTGCATGTTGCAAGAAAAAGTGTAATATAACATATAATAGCTTGCTCTGCTATACCTTTTCATAACTGGTAATATAAAAATGTGCATACTTGTTGTGCTGTTTTAATAGCACACATGAAACTCAGCCAAATTTATCTCAGACCTGAGAAGTGAAAGAAAGTTTTGGCAGCAACATCAGCAGGAATATGATCTATCTGAAACATGATCCTGAGCTCTGGCAGGACTTCGTGGACGGCGAAAGAGGTAAAATGTGGTATAGCGCAGCAACAGCTGAACCAGACTTTCAACATTTGTGGCTGCAGACAATGTGCTATGTGCCATTTCACGTCTTAACAGTATGTGTAATTGTCATCTGTATCTAGTACTGTATCACTCTGAGGAAAACACTGACAAATACACAGTATCTGGTATAACAAGGAACTCACAGTCACAGTTCTGATCTTTCTAATCATCTGAAACTGACTACCATCTTTTTCATCTTCAGACAAAGTCCTCTAATACCGAGTTCAGTGAAAAGAGACAGTATACCATGTAGTTATCCATTTTAACATGGCCCATAACTTGGTGTCTTGCTATGTTAATCACATCAAATTCTGTTCTAACGGGTGTCACGAGACAACCCTCTCAATTGTGGTAGTGCAGACATTTTCTCTGCTGAGCTCCAGGTCCCTCCTTACCTTTGCAACTGAGTCTCACTCAGGGCTCCAATGCTGCACTCACTAAGAAGTGTGGGCAAAAGTAGTGAAGGCAGGGTTGCTTTAACACTGTTATGAGCAGCAAGTTAGGGTGAGTGAGTGTAACAAGAACAAAGGAAACGTTCAGTAACAACACCCCATTCATGATTCTGGTTCCTTACTCAACTAGGGGATTTTTGTTGTTTTTTACAAACATATTGTTTTGTATATGCACTGGGTAAATACAGTTCAGTCTGTGTTTCACTCCTGTATTAAGTCAAAGTACTCTTTGAGTATTTTGTAGTTATGATTCAATACACAAGATGCCTGATATGACACTTTGTATGGTGTTGCTCTGTTTGCCGAACTGTTGTATGACTGTCTAAAAGACACACAATTACTGAATGTTGTTTCTTCTTACTACATACAGCGTGTTTCCTTTTGCTTTGCTTATTGAAAAGCAAGTAAAATGAAGTATATGACTTATACACTGCAAGCAGTTATTTTTTTAAATTTCATTTTCTACAATTGTTCTCTCAAAAAGCCCCCAATGCACAAAATATCTGCACTAAGATGAAGCATTTCAGACTTCAGACTTCCTCCTCTGAGAGAAGTATGAGAATACAAATAAAATATAATACATCTGAGCCATCCTCCTTAATTTGTCCCTGAAAGGTAAAGTATTGCATAAATGCTTTATTGTATCAACAGAGTAGATCTAGAGACATCAAACTGTTGGGTTTCTGCCCTTTTGTGTTGCTACACACATGGATAACAATCTCCCAATTTCAGTTAAGAATAGCTGGAAATGAATGGGAAAAGCATCTATTATTGTATTATTGTGGCAAGCTTTATTTATTTTGTTACATTATCTACTCCAGATATAGATTCAGAAAATACATAATTATATAAATGCATGTTGTGCACCACTATGATCATGTGCTTAACATTATTAAAGGAGGTGTTGCTACCCTGACATTATTACATGCATGTCTTTTTAGTTCTTTTCCTTAGAATGCAGACAAATATTCAGGCTTAAAAAACTCACAGAGTACATTTGTTACCTTTGCTCCTCCAAGATTTTATGTAATGTCAGGAGTGGCAGGAAAGAAAGCCAGGGAATAAAAAGGTAATGAAATTTCCACCACTGTCATATACACAAACTGCTGTTAATTTGAGAGATGAACAAAACATTTCTTACTGCATGCCAGGTAGATCCTGCAGTGAGCTCAGATTTTTCTAGCAGAACAACATCCTTCAAGCCAGCTTTAGCCAAGTGATAGGCTAGACTCACACCAACACAACCACCTCCGATGATCACTGTGTCTGCTCTGTCTTTCCCTAAGGACGGAGATGAGGTTTCTTTACTGAAAAAGAAATAAAATAAAATAAAATTACAGACAGTTACAAAAAGGCAGTTGCACTTTTTCCCATCTCTTTTGTTTACTGCTTCAACCATAACACAAGTGGGTTTCTGTTTGGGAGTTTACACACCTGGCTTAAAACCTAACCTGTTCACTCACACCCACTTTTAAAGTAAATGCTCTTTGAGGGTCGTATAGGTAAACAATAGTAATAAAAAAAGAAAACAACAACAAAACAAGTTTGCTTCCACTTGCAACTTTAAACATTATTTATCCAATATACCTTTTTATGTAGATCCTATTTCTCAAAAAGAAGCTGATGGCTAAAATGACAGTGTCAAAACCTGACTTTTCCAAAGTGCTGGAGCATGTGCAACAAAAAGTCTTTAAAAAAGTCTACTCAGTAAGGCTCCTTAATAAATTTCTAAAACCAATGTCAGTAGACTGCATCAGTGTACATGTTCATGAAGAATGAAGCTTGGTACTTACTTTCATGTTCTATTTTGACACGTTCACAGATTCGCAGAACGTTCTGAGTTGGAAGGTACCCACAATGATCATCGAGTCCAACTTATAAGTGAATGGCCCATGCAGAGAATGAATTAACAACCTTGGTGTTATTTGCACCATTCTCTAAACAACTGAGCCAATCCCAGAGCTGACATGTCCTACTTTGCTTAAGATGAAACATTATAGAAACACGTTTTTGTCAATGGCTCACACCTGCTACTCCACGCTGCACTTTCACAACTACTTTAGGCCAGCATAAACCAGAACTGCTGCCACAGGCAGCCCTATTCTTCTGCAAGTCAGCTGATCCTCCTCTCTACTGCCTCATCCACAGCCAAGCAGCAAGCTACAAGTGGAAATTTATCAAAAATTTTTAAAAAGTAATTTTTTTGGATGTGATACAAGGTAGGACATACTATTACAGTAGCAGTACAGACTACTGTGAAACCACAGTATCTTTCCCTTCAGGACAGTTAATCAATACTCAATTTATCTCTCCTCTCCTTGTACATTTTCAACTTCTCTGGCAACAGACTTTCTAATGTATAACTAGTCTTCTACCTCTTCCACTCAGAAATAAAAGCTACTAGCTTTATGTCTTATGAATGGAGATCTTATGACATTTTAAATGCAATTGCAGGAGGAATATGCACCATGCTTATACACTAGGTGGTGACGAATAAAAAGTAAAATAAGTGGGAGCACGGGACACCACAGGTTTTCTGTCTTTAGTGCACCACGCACTTGCACGTGTTCTTTTTTCTGATTACATATTAATTTTTGAAGTTAACAGTAAGCTGTTTAACAGCCAGATGTGCAACACTTACACCAGCTCCTCTACTGAATTTTGAAGCACGTTGTAATCAAGGTCAAGCATAAAGATTTTTCTCATTCTTCTTTTATGCTGTGGATTTGATATCTCCTCACCTGCCTTTCAGCTTTTTTCAGACCTTTGCCCAGGAGCCTGGCAAGAATCCGGGGTGCACCTTCCCAATGAACTACACAGTTCACCCAGATGTTTGATCATGCCAGTTAAAACCGGTCATTATTTGCTCATCGGTATGGCCCAGAAGACAACAGAAGGGACCTCTCTACACCAGGTCAGCAACGCACCCCGGGCTGGTTCTGGCTTTGGCGTAGCAATGCAAGGAGCAGAGAGACACCCTCCTGGCCACAGGTGCTCCGGCCGGCCGATGGTGGAGCGCCACAAGCCAGCCGCCGGAGCTGGCTCCCCTCACCACCGCCTTTTCTGCGCATCCCCGACAGCAGCAGCGCGGGGGCCGCGCTTTCGGGCGCCGCGGAGCCACGCGTGGACGGCCGCGACCGCGACCGGCCCCTCTGCCCGCGTCCCCCGCCCGGCCCGGCCCGCACTCACCGCCCCTGGGCGCCGAGGGGCCGCAGGGCAGCCGCGCCGAGGGGCCCGGGCCGGCGCGGGGGCCGCAGCCGCCGCAGGGCTCCGCGCAGCACCGCGCTCATCCCGCACACGCAGCAGGGATGGAGAGCGCTGGCTCCGCGCCGCTCTCCGCCGCGTCCCGTCCCGTCCCTGCCCCGCCGAGCCCGGGATGGAGGAGGGCGCCGGACCGCCCCTTGGCACAGGGGGCAGCCGGGGGGGCAACCGGGGAGGCAACCGGACCTCGAGCCGGGCGGGGGCGGCGGGAGATCGCGGGGCAGCCCCGGCCGAGCCCGCGGGGTCAGGGGCCGGGCCGGGCCGGGCCGGGCGGGGGTACCTCCCGCAGCGCTGCCCACAGCGTCCCGCCTCCTCCTCGGGCTATAAACGTGCGGCCGGAGAGCCCGTCGAGCTGAGCTTCGCGTCGAGCCGTCGGGGCAGAGCCGGGCAGCCAGCGTCCCTGGACGAGGAAGATGCTGCCGATCAGGAAGACCGCGAAACAGGGCAAAAGGGTAAATCTCCCGTCTCCCTCCCTCGCGCAGACCTGGCCGCTGCTCCCCGTGGGCACCGGAGCGGTGCCCCCGCCGCGGTCCCCTCCGCCGCCTGCCGCGGGCGGGCGCTGCCTCGGCGGGACAGGGCAGTGCGGGGGAGCAGCCCCGCGCCGGGAGCCTGGCACAGGGCAGTGCTCCCGGCCACCTCTCCCGCCTCCGCGGGGTCTTGTCCGCGGGCTCTCCAGGGGAGCTGCTGCTTGACTGGCACGACCCGCCACCCGCGCCGGTTAACCTCCTACTAAGGTACTCGGTGTCTCTCCAGGTAAGGAGATCTTGTGAAAACCTAGAATAAAGCCATAATAATAATTTTACCTGTCCAGTATCGAGACGTTAAAGATATTCGGGTATATGAGATAGATAAATTAAATTGATCTTAACGCAGTCACAGCCCAGAGAATCTTTGTTTCTCTGAACACATAGAGTGCAGCCACTGGAGTACAAAACCATTTAGCTTAATATTATGCGATACGCAAATTAAGCAGGACTTGAGACACACTGCAAACTAAAATTGTAAATATTTTAAGGATAAACTGTTATTGGATAAGATTTCTGTCTCCAGCATCCTGACCACTCTATTTAAAAGGTCCAGATTGCTCACCCCTTGATTAATATGACTAGATATCAATGGTGTTTATAATATCAACCCAGACCCCAGTGTATGTATGGACACTGCTCCCCCATTTAGCTGAAGAAATAAGCCAGTATAAAAAGTTATCCAGGTGCCACCATTCAGGCCATTAAGGCAAAGCTATGAGCAATATCTGGGTCAAACTCTCTGACATACATCAGAACTGGTACCCCGCACTGCTGCTTGAGAAGGTCAGCAGAATCACATATTCTGTCTTTTGTTTAAGGGACGCTATTGCCATTAATAGGGCACATCTTGCTCAGAATGGGTTTTACTCATTTTTATGTGTAGTGTATAAGTCTAGAGCAAAAGAGCAGAAAGATATGGGAAGAAGTCTATGAGCTCTTCCTGGGTCTTCCAGGTAGATTGGTTAGAAAGGAAGGAGAGGGATATTTGTTCTGCTTTTTATATTTTGGCATATACCACCTAATTTCAACACCTAGCGGAAGAAAACTGTCTTAAAATCCCTCTACAAGCAGTGGACTTCTCTGGAGGGCTTGAGATCTGAATGGTTGATTTGAGATTTATTTTCTCTCCACTGATGAAAAGGTAGGTTACAGGTTGATCAAGCAGGCTTTTCACATGCACAGTACAGTTACACTGCTAAAGATGGTAGTAGGAATATCTTCATAGAGGCATTTGCACTCACACTCTCCATGTACAGGTGTATGGACCATGTGGTGCAACTTTATTCACAGCAGCAAAAGTAAAGCAGCGAAATGACGGCTCAAAAAAGCCTTGGATAGCTTTTTACACATACTGTTTCTTGTAATTTAATACCAGATTTGTGTCCTACCAGATCACCTGACAGTACAATTTTGATCTGGATTAGATGTGAGCGCACATCTATAGGTCTCTGAACAAAACAGTGTTGATGTTGAACTTCAGTTAGCTGTATGCTGGTTAAATCAGTGGTATTTTGCACAGTATATGAAGTAAAAGTGGTGTCAAGAGAATATATCAGACCTATAATAAAGTTTGCAAAGAGGTTATTTCTGTTTAAATCCAGCATGAACTTACAAACTAAGTTTTTATTAAGTATTTTGTGCTTTGTATTTATCTCTCCTGCCATTAGATACCCTAATGCTAGGCTTAATATATCACAATATATTAAGGTGCCATGGTCTATTCAAACATGGCTTATGTTGCCTCTGTGAGTCAAAAGTGAAGATTATACTAAAATGTATTTCAAGAACCCCAGAACTGCAAAGAAAAACTGCTGTTAAATCCTAGAATTGACTTGTTAAAAGAAAATCAAGTTGTAGTACATTTAAATACATAATACAACAATAAATATAGTACCTATATATGATGTCAATTTGTGTCTATTACTTAATGTTCAGTTAACAAGCAACAGCTGAGGCTGCCTGTATGTTAAAGATTTTTTTTTTCTTTGCATGCCTGTTCTCTGCATATTAAATTTCTGGTGCAGGCTTCATCTACAAAAGATTCTTTGGCAGACAGGGGAAGCAGGGACTCAACCAGGGAGCTTTTCTCTGGCCCCATTTGAGGCACTCTGTTACGAATGAAAGTTATTTTATTGCAAGCACAATCTTTACAAAACCTGCTGATATTTACATTAAAATTGTTTCTCCCTTGTTCTGTGGAAACAAAGATAAAAACTTGCACACTTTGTTAAAGTTTTAAAGTCAATTGGATCAATATTTTGGCAAGTCCATAGTGTGCAATGGAATCTGATGTAAAGGTTTGCAGGCCAACACTTGGCAAAGCTCTGCACAGCAGCACAATACAGATGAGTCCTGCCATTTTGCTGCAATATCAGTGCCTCAGCCAAAGTAGGTGACACTCTCAGCCAGGCTTTGCAGCCTCCAAGGAGCCTTACATTGCTGTGCTTCGTACTAAAACTGGCACAGCTGGCACAGTGCTCCTTACTGTTGGAAAGACATACTCTCATTCTGCCTAAAGGACGGTGCTGAGATGTCATAAGTGTTTGTCTTTGCTGGATATATGGCGTGAGATAATTGTATTAAGGAAAAGGAAATTATCAAGAAAGATAATTAGTAAAGTTTGAAGGGTAATTGTTAAAAAAACCTTCCACTCAGCATGAAAATCACCCTCAACTCTATGTCCATAAGGCTTTTCTTTTTCCTACTCCCTCAAACTTCTTCTATTGAAATGCCAGTGCCATCAAGAAAACTATGGATGGAAAGTTCAGTCTTACCTTTGATTAATTCTTATCCTGTACCCACAACCTTTGCATATGTAGTCTTCAGTCAACCACTTTTTAATATAAGTAGAATTATGGTTGCCATCCAACAGTAGAAATTAATCCTACCCTAATAGCAAGGTACTTCTTAGAAATTTTGAACAAGTCAATGAAGCAATGAAAGGAATAAAAATGTAATGTATTTTAGGAGAAACCAATATTTCGTTCTCATTTTTGTCAGTTTTACAAAAAAATAATTGACACTTTCCTTGTGTTAGCATGGAGTTCAAGGCAGAAGCAAGGTTAATCACAGGGTGCTGTAAGGTTTCTAACTTGGCACTCTAAAACACTTCAGGGCTCTACAGAACAAACAAGATTTTCTTTCATTTTGTAAATCTTGGTAAGCAAACCCAGGCCTGTGAAAAGACTGTCAGAAACTGCAAGTCAGCTTTCTGAGAGGCATCTCGTTTAGTAGGAAACTGTTGCATGCTTACTTTTCTGCGATGCCTGTTGTGCCATCTGGTGTCACAAGCTGCTTGTGGTATGGTAAGGCTCTGTCAAGGTGGCATTGGAAGCTAAAGAGCAGATGAGCTAATAAAGAGATCAGTGGTACTAGTGTTTCATTTTAAGAAGTTTCTCATGTATTTCACAGGAGAATTTGAGATGGCAAATTATTTTCATAGGAACAGAATTGGACCAGAGTTCTGGGAACAATATGTCTGGAATACAATGTAACTGACTAATGAGAAGTCTTACACATAATATATGTGTACATTAAAGCCTTATGCTGCGAAAGAGCACATCTACCATTCTTTAATTAGAATTTCAAGAAGGAAATTTATTACTTTTTATTATTGTGGCAAAAGAATATCTGCCAGCTCACAGATATTTATGTCTGCCTCGCAAATACAGAAAATAGCAACAAAGACAAAGGTAGGCCACCAAATTGAAGAACTGTAATCATTAACCTACCCTCCTGCTTTCTCCAGGGTATTCTAGAACGCTTGGATGCTGGAGAAATTGTGATCGGAGATGGGGGATTTGTCTTTGCTCTTGAAAAGAGGGGATATGTAAAAGCTGGGCCTTGGACTCCTGAAGCAACTGTAGAACACCCAGAAGCAGGTTAGTTTTACTGGGAAATGGTACTCCTGTAGTGGATGTAAACATGGTTGGCTAAATAATAAATATATAGGAACGCGTAGCAGGTTTTTAAATACAAGTGTTCCTTGACACTGTAGACTTACATTAAGAACAGCCTAAAACCTGCTCATCTTACCCCTTTTACTTGCACTTTACACTGGCCAAAAGAAGTTGGCTGGGTAAGAATATGAATAGTGCAAACATCTACTGATACCTCTTCAGAATGCTCTCTCGGTTTTCAATAACTTGCATCCCAGGGACTTTTTGATGCAGATGTGGCTATATTTGTGTTTAATAACATTCAGTGATTTCTCTGTTACGGATTTGTCCAGTCTGTCCTTGAGCTGATCATTTAAAGCTTGTCATTTAAAATATCTCATGAAAAAGAATTCTGCAGTTAAGTATATATTTTGTTTTGTTCTAGTAATTCATTTATATTTATAAAGTAAAACAGGTTTTTTATTAATTCTTTCAGAGAAATGGCAGTTTTTAAAAAACATCATAATGGGAGTATTTAATGTTTCTGGCTCCACTGTAAAATGGGGAATTATAAACCTGATAGGAACCTAAAAATTGCAATAAACATTTAACGGAGTAACTCCCTTAAAGTGGACAGAGAAAAAATGACCAACCATTCTATGCCTTCCAGTGTAGATTATAGCACTTAGCATAAATAGTGCAGAAGCAGATGGTATTATCTATTTATGTATGCTTCATTACAAGAAAGCATTTGCCCTAGTAATATGATGTGCAGTTAATCCCACAAACCAATTCAGAATATCCTGGGGGAAAAAATTTCTTTGTTCTAAGTGTTTGCCATTCCAAATTAGTCTTTTTCTTCTATACAGAAGAAGAAGGAAGAGGAGGAGAAGTAGAGATATCCTAGTTCTCTGTGTTATATCATTTCGTACACTTTACCTATTTCTTCAGCCTAATCCTTCTTAGCCTTCAAATGTCACTTATGTGTCACTTAGCATCTCTAATTTGGGCTTATGGGCACCTTTAGATAATGCAGACGTCCAGGAAACATTTAAGGATTGATGACCTAATTTGCTGACTTTCATCTCCCAAAGAGACATTCCATCATCTCTCTATTTCTCTCCACGTCTACCTTTGTCTGCCCCTGCATGTTCCATCTTACAACTCATAGCACTTGTCCCATGCTCTTTATTTCCCCTTTGCTTGTTATTTTTGCACCTCAAAAGCCCTCGACACTGCACATGTCTCTTATAGGCTATTTATAAATACACCTTTCAGGGTAAATGTGTTCATTTCTTTTTGTGCAGTGGGGCTGCTTTCCCTCCATGACTGCTTCTTGCTCCTGCTTGCTCAAGGGTCGTGTTACTTTGAAAGCAGACGTAAAAGAACACAAGGAGCAACTGGCTGAGGCAGTGGGTGTAAAAACCATACGGCTACCAGAGCTTCTTGTCTTTATAAGGAAAGGAAAAGGAAGGAAGTTCTGAGAAGGCAGCAAGTACTAAAAGAAAAAAAAAAAAGAGTTCAAGGCCATTACCTGTATTACAAAAGAGGAGATTTGCCAGACTGATAATTGTAGAAATTAGGAGATCTAAATTTTTCTTCCGAGACAGATCACGTATTGCTCTGTAGTGAGCCATATGCATGGGTGCTTCTTGCCCCTATCTTCTCACAGCTTATGTCTGTGTCTTTTATGAAGTGTCCAACTCATGATGGATTGAATTGAAAAATTGGTGTTACAGACCTGACTCCTATAATGCATCAAATTATTAATAATGGTTTAGCCTCATATGTGACTGTTATCCCCATTTCTCAAATGCTGAAGGAAAACATAGTTTCATTAACATGCTGGAAGTCACACAAGTAAATTACAGAGTGTTTTGTGGTTTTGATAGTGCATAGTGCTGTGGTTTTGATAAAAACAACAGTGTATTCTACAGGTAAAACCTATTTGCCTGAGGTTGAATGAGATTCAGGCTGATACTTACAACACTATTGTTTCCCTCAAAGCGTAACCCATGTCTCCTATTCAAATACTTGGTATTTTGGGGTATGAAGTTCCTTAATCATATGTGTTAGATTATATTTAATTTTCCTACTTATATCACCATCACTATTCACACAAATACCAGGCATTCCTCTAGGAATGGTCTACTATCAAAATATCACAGAGCGTTTGTGAAAATATTTGTAGATCTTTTTTTCCTTTTCTTATTTCCTGACCAGTTTTCATCAATGCTTCCTCATTCAGGAGGATAAAAATTGCAGAACACTGGAAACATACAGAGACAGCCCTTTTATTTGGGATCAGTAGCCTATTGTTATGATGTAGGAAAGAGAATATACCCTGCACTACAAATTTTTGTCTCTTCATAAAGATGTAAGAATGAAATTTGATCCCAGGAGTTCGGGCAGATCCCATGGACTTTTTGAACTGTAGCTCTGCTATAACCTATGTTCCTGGAAAGATTTTTGTGCCTGCTGGGCAAAGAAGCACTGTGTTAAATCACCTGTGTAGCAGGAAGAGAAGCACTGTGTAGTTACCCAAGACTGCATCTAGAATTTAAATACTGTACCAGCAGAGAAAAGCAAGGGACACAACATTGATCCTTCACTGAAAGCAGACAGCTTGCATGTATGCAGGTTGATTCTAGCAACAAAAAATGCTACTTGAGCTTCTCTGGTGTAGAAAGCTGTATTTGTTGCAGCATAAGGGAGTAATTTTATTCTCATGACAAACTTGCACATTTTCTTAGTGACAAAAAGTGTGTCTGTAGACAAGGAGTTCTGATAAACTAGGACTTCAGGAAAACTTTTATAAACATCTGCCACAGAAACTGCAGTGTTCTTGCTTGTGTAGGTAATAAATATCTTGTGTACAGTACCTAAGGAATAAATTACTCCTGTATTTGCTATAAGCTGTTGAGCATTTAACTCTGTTTTACATGATCAGTAACATTCTAGAAATTACTGTAGTTATTATTCTGTGGGTATATATATAAAATCAATTGACAGTTCCTGTTCTGTTCCTGCTGTGGTGATTGCAGTGCACTGCTTACAGCCAGAAAGGCGCAACTACCATTACAGAGCCTTTTCCCAAAGCCCTAATGCAGGAAATTTGTCCATTAAAAGTAATGGTAACCTTGCCTTTAAAAGGAGTGTTGTCTATGAAGTAAAATCATCATGTGCAGACATACGGGTAGAATTAACTCTCTGATGTGAGTCACTTTTCTGGAGCAACAAATCTTCTTTTAATTAAGGGAGTATTTAGCAATATATAGCTTTGGTTTTGGCTGACTAGGCTCTTTTAAAGTTTTGTCAGGGAAGAAAACTCAAAAATACAAAATAGAGAAGGCAATGAAACACTGTATTCTTCCATATAAATATCATCTTGTCCCTTAATTTGTTGGCGTGATACTCCCTTGTTTTCTTCTTCGTGGTAGAGAACCTAGGACAAGGCATCTTTTTCATTTGAAGAACCTTTTGTCTGGTGTTCCTTGTTATGCTTGCATGTTCTTTTGCCAGACATTTGCTATCACTGTATAAAATCTCTAAATCACTGTATAAAAGCTCTATAAAGCTCTCTATCTGGGAGATCTGAAGGACTGCAGAAAGTAGAGGATAGGCAAGGTGGCAAGCAAAACTGAATCTGCAGATAAACTAAATGGAAATCTTCAGTCATTCTTAGCAGAGAAGAACTAAGGAGAAAATTTTCTACCTAATGTTTTGAGAGTGAGAAGAAAGAAATTCTATGCAGACTGGGGTACTGCTTCTAATTTCTCATAATGAGCTTTCTAGTAAACACAATGCCACTTATTTTACAGTAACATTACATCAATAAACACTGGATTTGGGGATAACACAGTAATAACTTTGTATCTTAATTTTCAGTTCGTCAGCTTCACCGGGAATTCCTCAGAGCTGGAGCCAATGTTCTGCAGACCTTCACCTTTTATGCCAGTGAGGACAAACTACAGAACAGGGGAAATTATGTGGCTGAGAAAATAACTGTGAG
Organism: Pseudorectes ferrugineus; assembly: GCA_008033365.1. Lineage (NCBI taxonomy): Eukaryota > Metazoa > Chordata > Aves > Passeriformes > Pseudorectes > Pseudorectes ferrugineus. The sequence goes on from QWTY01056172.1 coordinate 18,736, forward strand.
TAAAACAGTTTTGATGGAGATAAAAAATAAGTTGATTAATTTCAAAAGGTTTGGCAGAGACATTATTGAGTTTGTCATAACAATTTTGGCTATATTTGAGGACTAGAGAATGAGATGATGCAATTTCAGTGTTTGGAATAGCAAGAAAGGCAAGGTGAAGTGACAACAAAACCCAAACTAAAACAAAAATCAAAGATAAAATGGGGCAAGAATGAAGAGAGGAAAGAGAATGCCCACATTGTATTTTTCCTGTATTTTTGTCTGAGGAGATGGATTTACTGGAGTTTTGATAAAAAGATTATAGAGAGTACTAAATGCACAGAGAGCAAATGTAGTGAAAAAACAGAAATGCTTTAACATCCAGAGAAATGACTCAGCTGCAAAAATGGTGAAGAATCCTAGAGAATAATGAGCGGCTAATAAGAACAAAATGTTTTTTAGAACCATATCTTCATTGAGTAGCAACTAAAAGAATCCGAGCTATACACTGTAGTCAATATTCCCCTTCCCTCAGGTGAAGGTAATCTGTTACATCAACAGAAGTACCATGTTGGTGTTTTGTTACCCTCTACACAAAGGAATTTTAGGATGCTGGGTGTGTTTACTAGATGCAGGCCTAAGGTCTGGTGGAATTCCTGGCCAAACATTTCTATATAGTTCCTTTGAGACTAGAAGGTTTGGCACTGAGTGGATTCTCTGATATTTTTCCTTTGGTCCTACTGTGCATTTTATCTTCTGCAAATTAGAGAAAATTCTCCAGGGCTCAGGGAGGAAGGAATATCTGTATCTGTGAAGATATCCTCAGTCAGAAATTAGAACAATCTGGACACTAGAGAAACACTTGAGGCTCAATTGAGGTCATACCAAAATATCATATGACCAAACTTATCTGAAATGCTGTACCTTTTACATTCAATAGATGCAACACTGAAATGTCTGAAGTGGTAGTCCCAGAAGCCCATTACCTCTGGAACAAGCCATGCTTCAATTCTTGCTGACATGCAAAATCATAAAGGCTGGAGAGCACCTGATATTGGGAATGCATTACATCAAACCTTTCAAAATTGATTTCCTGCCAGTTTTGGAATCAGGTTCCTCCAGGATTTAACTCATTTATGGTTCCACCTCTCGGAGTCCCCAAACATGTACCTGAGCACAAGTGCAAATGGAAGACAATCTGTCAGCAACAGCCTTAAAAATTGGCTGGGTCTTTTGAGGCAGCCATGTAAAATTTTCAGAGAGAAAACTGTAGATTCTAAATAGTCCATGGACTGCAGAGAAACCTGCTATAATCAATACTTGTTAAACACCCCAAATAATGATTCTTTTCCCCAAATATTTTTTCCTCCATTTAACCTGTTTTTCAAAAGCTGGTCTGGTCATCACAATTTAGATATAGAAGGAATATGACTTTCAGTCTAGGTGATTATTTAACAATATTTTTCCCTTTATTTAAGTTGGTAACTTTAGCATCAAATAATTAATGATACCTTTTATTAAATGTCTTAAATAACCCTGTATGAATATTATATCTGGGGGGGGTTTAATTATCAGAACACTAAAATACATTTTTAAAAAATTTGAAATTACCATGGATTTTGTTTTCCATGCACAAATTTCAGAATGAAAGCATATGATTAGATGTAAATAACTCATTTTCTAAGAGGCAAAGGAAATTCCACTTCACACCAAATACTTGCTTTTTATAGGCTATTTGTGTAAGATCTACTAAAGGTAATGGATTTTGTAGTATTTGACAATATGATAACTTAGAAGAGGCAAGAAATTTAGTTTCCTAATGTGCGTTACAGTTTGAAAGAATCTTATCTTCCTAATCGATATTACTTAAAAATCCATTCAATTTTAATTAAATTTAATTTAAATTTAAAAAAAAATACAAAAAAGCCATTATGACTTTTGACTATTTTTGTCCTTGTAGTGCTCTGAAATTGTATGCATACCTCTGTAAGATAAAACTAACAGAATCTATATTCACACAGTGCCAAAAAGTTAATGAAGCTGCTTGTGACATTGCAAGAGAAGTGGCTAATGAAGGTGATGCTTTAGTGGCTGGAGGAGTCAGTCAAACACCATCTTACTTAAGCTGCAAGGATAAAACAGAGGTTAAAGCAGCCTTTCAACAGCAACTGGATGTCTTTATGAAGAAGAATGTGGACTTTCTAATTGCAGAGGTAAATTTGTAAAAATAAGTACATGCCTTCAACTGGCACAGTGTTAACTTTTAAGATCTCTAGTCTACTTTAGGGACTATAACTACATGTTGCTACCTACTTTAAAATTTTCTGCTGTGCTTTTATCCCAATAGTATCAGATATTTTTCTAAATGCACACCAACATCTGCAGGTGTTCTAGAACAGGACTTTGAAACATCAATTTCTACCTCAGTCAAGTAAAATTCTGTACTGATACAAAGAAGAAATTTTAATAGGATCTTGACTAATCCCTATTTCTTCCCATACATGGAAAGCAACCTAAGATGACTTTTCTAGTTGACAACAGTTCTTTGGTTAATCCTTGATTAACCTCCCGTATGGGCATTCTTATTCTGAAACAAAAGTATCATTATTTTTAAAAATCATCACTTTTAAAAATCCTTTTTAAACTGTGTGGCCAGTAAACTCAATTGAATTATGTTAGTGTAAATCAGAAAAGAATAAAATCATTGTATTGATGGTGAATTTGGGGTCTGGGTTTATATTTTTATATTTCGTTACTGAGAAACAAAATAGCCTAGTTTTAATTTCTTTCAGTATTTTGAACATGTTGAAGAGGCTGTCTGGGCAGTCGAAGTTCTAAAAGAATCTGGAAAGCCAGTTGCAGCTACGATGTGCATTGGTCCAGAAGGAGATATGCATGGAGTGTCCCCTGGACAATGTGCTGTCCAGCTGGTAAAGGCTGGTAAGAATCTGTTTTAATGTGCCCTTTAAAAGTACGGAACAAAGTAAAGTCCTTAATTATTGAAATAAATAGATGTGTGTATCTCAAGTAGGTAGCTTCCCAATTATATCTGATAAGTTTTAACTCTGTAGAAAAGTTTTTGTATGTACTTTACTAGAACAGTCTTGTAAAAACATATGGAAATACAGCTATGAGATCCTTGATAACCACTATGCAATGGGTGGGAGCAATAGCCAGAGACAACTGATACTGAATACAGCAAAATCCTAAATCTACTAGAATTTCATTACGGACCCATCCCCAAATTCTAGAATCACAAGCACTAAGCCACCTTTGATTCTCTGCTTATGTTTTTTGAAGTGTTGTTTTTGCACACAGTTCAAGCTAAGGATGAGAGAATTAAGAGGATGAAAAAATTAATGATTTTGCCTATCAAAGGCTGTTTTCTACAGGACTAGGGGAAGGGCAGAAGAAATTAATCGGGGCATGATGAGTGAAGATACACGGGTTTATGTATCTATTCAGAACTGCTCTTTTCCTTTTGAGTTACAGTTGAAATCCAAAGGTAGAACTTGTGTTAGGAACCTGCTACCTATTTGCGTGTGTGGCTCTACGTAAACAGACTTCACTGATTAAGCACTGGTAAGAAAAAACATCTGTAGGAGGGTAGATGTGATTCATCATTAGGAAGGTAAAGAGGAGTGCAGCTGAGATGTAAATGGAATGATCAGCCTCAGGAGGGTTGTGCCTGTCTCTAGCACAGCTGCCTTGTTTTCATAACACCGACGTAAAGACGGACAGCACTGCTTCTAGAGTGCTGTGGCTAAGAACTTTCATCTCCCACTTCCTGGGAAGTTGTGACTTGAAGATACTTTCCTCCTCCTAGGTGCTTCTATAGTTGGAGTCAACTGCCATTTTGATGCAGAAACTTGCCTTGAAACTGTGAGGCTGATGAAAGAGGGCTTGCAGGCTGCTAAACTGAAAGCCCACCTGATGTCCCAGCCACTTGCTTTCCATACACCTGATTGTGGAAAGCAGGGGTTTATTGATCTTCCGGAATTTCCCTTTGGTAAGACAAGAGTATCTTTTTTGTTGGTGGTGGTTGGTTGGTTTTGTTTTATTGATTGTTCCTGGCTTTTCTTCCCACAGATTATAGTACAGCTGAAACTGCAAGGTATCTTTTTTTCAATACGATGAGTCCTAGTTATCCTGTCTGGCATTTTCCAGACAGATTAAAATGTAATATTGGAGTAAAGATCATACACATAGTGAGAATACTTCAGTAGTATCACAGCATGTGACTCAATGTGTAATTATGATGAAAAGAGTTAAAATGCCACAATCTAAATGAATTTTAAAAATGTTCTTCCTCATGCTATAGAACCTTGTTCAGGACAGCTGTAACAGTCCAAAGAACAGCAGCAAAAGTACTAAAAAATTATTCTGGGTTGTGACATCTATCCCACAAGGCCTATGCTTACCCATGTAAGGATTTAATGTACAATGCAGTACAATGGATATAGGAGCATTATTATTGCACTCATAATAGTTCGGTCTTGTAAGTGTGACTGTCTAATGTATGTGAGATTAGAGAGAAACCAGAAAGGGGACTTCAATGTAGCTAACAAATTAGCAGTTTGGAGAAGAAGTCTATCACATGTATGCTCAGGGGAAACTCTACAAAAACTGAAAGATTCAGCCATTTAATATGCATATAAGGCTTGTGTATTTAGGGCTTATTTTCACGTGAGAGGTAAAGGATCCCTTTAACATAAGGGCAAAATCAGCTTAAACATTTTAAGGCTGATTAGAAAATTCTTTCATTTTCAGATACCATACACCCTTCTTTTCAAGATCAGAATAAATGGTATTAAAACATTCACAATTTGAATTTGCAGCAAAACTATTGAGAAGTAGATGTGATTTTCAGGAAGCTTGTTGTTTTTCTTTAAATTCCTCTCTTTACATAAATGAAGGAAAGAGAATAAAGCATATGCCTGAGGCATTCGTCAAATGGTAATAACACGTCTGAGTCCTGAAAATATCTGATGTTTAAAAGTGTTAGGAACTCATTTATCCTATTCATTCCTTCATATAGCTCCTCTGATTGCAAGCAGAAAAAAAAAATCAAACAGATGCAGTAAGCAATCAAGTGAATGGAAGGACTCACTCTTTAGTTTGTTACCGTTCTTGGCTTGTGTGCTATAAGCAATCTGTATGACATCTCAGCATTCAGAATTTCCATGAATAATTAATTGGTGAAGACTGGCTCTGTGAGTGTTTTCAAAACCCAGAAGCAGCAATTGATTGCTTGACAGCAGATAATCTATTTGGTAAATCATTGTTAAACTGACCAAATTATCCTGTTTTCATGAAGGCAATAACAAAGAGATATTTAGGTATCTGAAGAGTACATAAACTCTGTATAGGGTAACAAGATCCAAGTTTCTAGGAAAGTGTTAAGTGTGTTGTATTGACAAACTCCAGCATCTAGATGCCAGAAGTATTTATTTTTCTGTAGAACTTTTTCCATTTTTCTATATTTTCTCTTCTGTGTTACTGCAATTTCTCTGAAATGTCACCAGTTAAATAAAGACAATGTTTTAGAAAGAAATGTCCTGGTCAGTGAAAGTATACCCAATTATCTCAAGAGCAGATACATCAAGGGGGCAAATCTAGGAGCAGGTTACAATTTTTCTCATCAAAAACTGTTAAGTTAGAGATCTTTAATTCTGAGTAAAGCCAAGAAAAGTATTGCATTGATAGACATGGAAAATAAAACATTAGTCAGTTTTGGGAAGGTGCCTCTCCACTTCAGAGACAAGGATGTTGTATGGGACAGTATCAAATGCTTTGCAGAAGTCCAGGAAGGTAGTAACATCTTCCCTTCTCCACAATGCTGTAACCCCATCATAGGAGGCCACCAAATTTGTAGGCATGATTTGCCCTCAGTAAAGCCATGTTGGCTGCCACAAACAGCATCCTTATTTTCCATGTGCCTTAGCACAGTTTCCAGGGGATTTGATCCATGGTTTTACTGGGCATTGTAAGACTGACTGGTCTGTATTTCTCTGGCTTTTCCTTTTTTGCCTTTTTTAAAGTGTGGGTTATGCTTCCCCTTCTCCAGTCACTGGGAACTTCACTGGACTGTCACAAGTTTTCAAATATGATGGATAGTGGCTTAGCCACTTCATCTGCCATCAGATGAATTTATCTCCTCAGGTCACATGATTGTAACAGGGTGATGGAGAAGGCAGGGAAACAATCTATACTGTTCCCCTGAACAGAGTTGCTTATACAGGTGTAAGTTGAGTGCACAATGATGCATTCTTACTGTTGATCACTTGTATAAATTTTGCATTAGCTTTTTAATGATATATGAAAGAAAAATAATGAATTTGTGCTCCTGGTACTTTCTGTCATATCTGCAGCCCTGTACAAAAGCTTGTTTTTATTTGAACAGCTTTCTAAAATGCTTAATCTAAGTTCTCCATGCAATATTAGTCCACCTACTTTTCCTTTGTCCTGTCTTTCCCTCTGAGACCAATAATTTTCTGTTTAAGAATATATAATTGTCTTCCTTCTGCTTTTTAATTTTTGAGCCTGTTTCTTAACTACACAATGGACTTAGAGGATATCTGCTTTGCATCAACTTCTTGCGTGTTAGGTGTTTTTGGGACAAGACATAGTAACATTCTTCAATCCTACCTCTCCTTTGTGTTGCTGGAGCCTCACTACCTCAAACACAGCTTCTTTGCCCAGCAGAGTGTTCAGTGCACAGACATGATGCTGCACTTGCCTGATAACCATGCTGGTTCATGTCCTGCAGATGTGCGTGTGCATTAAGAAGTAGGAGGATTTTGTTCTTTTATTTCTGTACTTTTATTTCTTAAAGTTTATTATTCAGTCCCTGTTCTTTTCTTTCCAGTTATGCCACTCTTGTGCCTCCAGCTCTTTGAGGTGTGCTTTTCTTTGCTCTTTTCACTTTCTATTCCTTTTCTTCCACAAGTCTACTGTCTCAGCTCTTGTTATTCAATCACAATGCTCAACACAACCTGCAGCAGAGAGAAGGGTTCAAAATAAAGATTGCATTCTAACTTAACCTACACACAGAACTTTCCACAAGGAATGAAGTGGTTTGAGGCAGCAAGCTGCTCATAACTGGAATTGTAACTAAGGGATGGGCTAAGAAATAGGTACAGATCCCAGCTGAAACAACTGGCTGCCAGTATCTGATCATGGAAAAAAGTGTAATAAGTATTTCTGAGGAATAATGAGCAGGATTGTTCCTATGCAGGTAGGCTGATACCTTCTCCTTTCACAGATCAGTGTGTGGTAATCAGATTTCCCAGGTATTTATTGTTTATTAGGAAATACAGCCATAACATTGAAAGTATTCCAGTTCTTCAGCTAAGAACTCTGGCAGAATGGGAAGCATGTGATCAGCCTTAGAAGATACTAGGTGCTGTTTTGCAAAGCAAAAATGCTTACTAGCATAAGTCAGCAGAGCACTGCAGAATCTGAAAGCTAGCCTTGTGAAAGTTTGAATCACTGATTCTAGGTCAGACAGTTCAAACACGTACATCTACACCTACAACCACTTTTGCAAACAGTGTGCAAGTGTTTCAACAACATGATTTCTTATGAAGAAATGGATAAAAATGGAATGCATCATGGTGGAAACTTAAGATATGAATGTCTTTGCAGGTCTGGAGCCAAGAATTGTAACCAGATGGGACATTCAAAAATATGCAAGAAAGGCCTATGACTTAGGAATTCGTTTCATTGGAGGCTGCTGTGGATTTGAGCCGTATCATATCCGAGCGATAGCTGAGGAGTTGGCTCCTGAAAGGGGATTTTTGCCAGAAGCTTCTGAGAAACATGGTAGCTGGGGTGATAGCCTGAGCATGCATACCAAACCCTGGGTCAGAGCAAGGTACGTATATCTGACTTGGAAACCAACACACCTTTTGCAAAGGCTTACAGTGTTCCACAGAGCACAGTGGCTTAGCTGATATGGGCATCTAAATGTCACTTCAAACATTCTATGTTTAGAATGATGTGGTTTATGTTTAATAATTTCAAAGCATTAAAGCTGACCTAGGAGCAGGAAAAAGGGTGAAGGAGAAGTAGAGGATCTCCTGTGAGTGTAATTCATGAAAATGAAAAGGAAAAACTGACAGAGTATTGTAAATCAGCTCCTAACGGTGGCTGGCTTATGGTATTCCTTTCAAAGGTGGAAAGATACTTTTAAAGATACTTTCTAAGCATGTAGCATTTAATTGCATATTTTCATTCATACATCTGTATCTAAATATAATGTCAGTCTTTACAAGTTAGATAACCCTTTGCAATTGTCATTTAAGCCACATTTCCTTCAATATTATGAGGTGCTGGAAAAAACCCCTGAATTTCTTTTTCTTTATTTAGGGCAAGAAAAGAATACTGGGAGAATCTGAAGCCTGCTTCAGGCAGGCCATATTGTCCTTCCCTGTCAAAGCCAGATGGCTGGGGAGTGACCAAAGGAGCCAAGGAGCTGATGCAACAGAAAGAAGCAACAACTGAACAACAGCTGAAGGACCTTTTCCAGAAAAAGAAGTTCTAATCCACTGCAGTTATGTAAATCTTACAATGATTTATCTACAGACCATCTCATGCTTCACAAGAAAATCTGTGAAGATGAGTACTGTGTTGATTTATCAGTTAAAATGTAATGAAACAGACAAAATGAAGAAAGAATGTGATTACATAGTAAATATGTCTAACTTTGACAATAAAATCTTTCTCTGGACAAATAGTTTAAAGAATACACAGTCAAAAGTCATTTTGAATTCTCATAATAATTGAGCTTTTGTTAGCTAGGTGCCATTAACTGGGTAGACACAGAAATACCTGGAAAGTAATAACTGGCTCAACTCACCTGTGAAAAAAGAAAAAGCCAACTATAAATACAATGTCAATGGACTTCAACTCCCAAGTCTGTTTTCAGTTTGGTATTATAGGAGCTTTCTCAGATGCCAAGATTTATTGACAACTAGTGCAGGAACACACAAGCTGCCAATTATTTGTAGTCACTTTCTTGGTTTCAAGGGAATAAAAGTAAAGTGAAAAATACATCTTACAATTGCAATCAAAAGATAAGGAAAATGAGATCTTGCAGGAATTTCTTATATACAGGGGGAAAGGTTCAGAGAACTTTTAGAAGAGAAAAATTGCAGATAGATAACTCAGTTTTTATCTTAACGTACCACGTACACAAGATTTACTCTTCTGGAGACTGAAAGGCTTAAGAAATTACTCTGCAATTTTAAAAAAATGAAATAGTATTTTATTATCTTCACACCTTAAATCATAAGACCTCAAAAAGAATATTGTACCCCAGTAAAAAAACAATTTTCAAATGATGCAGCTGATTTCTGGAAATCTTTTTAATTACTTGGTTATCTTAAAATAGCAAAAAACCTTCAGGTTTATAACAACAAGGTTTATAACTCCTGTTTAAAAGAGTAGTACAACATGCCTTTTAAAAATTTTTTTGAAGCTGATTGATTCACTCTACAATCTTAGCTTTAATAAATGAAAAACTCTGTTAGGAAATAGATCAATCCATTTAAGTTAAGAAAACCCATAGAATTTGTACACTGATTTGTTGAGAAGGGTTTTCATAGGAAGGGTACCACTATATTTGGAACTTGTAAAGGACACATTTCCATCATTTATTTTTGTGAAATACCATGCAACTTAGATTTCTCTCTAGAATGAATTTCCACCCATCCTACATTACGTAAACTACTTTTATGAAAATCTCATTCTCACAGTTAGTGTTGAAAGATTTAGTTTGACTACTTTTTATGTATACACTTATTTCCTTATTTCTATCCATGTTGGTATTCTGCAGTTCAGGAACCAAATATGCAACACTTCAATGTGTATCCTTCAGGTATCCTTTTCAGACTGTTATTGTCAGGCAGATAGAAGCCTTCCTTCCCTAGGCTTATATCATATTAAAATACTTGCTAGCTAGATATTTTGCCTGAAAGCCAAAAGTAGGCAAATCAAGTAAGTAGATGTTTTAAAATGCAGATTATTTGGTAAGTGTCCATGTAAGTATATATGCTTTATGTGCTTTATAAACTCCTTTGCTTCCTAAATGCTTCTCAACATTACCGCTGTAGAGAGTGGAATATTGCAAAATCTGTAAAACAGGAAGGCCAGATCTTTGATCATCACCAAAATGCATGTAGCATTAAGGACATACACATGATTAGGCGGCTTAAAACACAGGCTACAAGTGGTAAAGAAGTGTTTTGAACAATCACTACCTGTTCAGAGACTTCTTGTGGCATAGAATGCAGCTTGACCATCATACACTAACTGTATAAGTAGCTGGGCTGATTTTTTGGAAACTGTCGTAACGTGCAAAAATTTGTATTGGAATGGATTACTTCACAACACAGAATACTGAAGAACTTGCTATTTATGAAAATATTATTTTGAATTTTTGATACCCAGTTTGAAAAGGATGAATTTTAACACACTATGATGAGAAATATTTAAAGGCCATTTGAAGACACAGAAAATGAGAGCTGGCCCAAGGAGGGTGAAACAAGCATTCCCTGTTTTATTCATATCAAGGCCGGGCTTATAAAAGAATTGCCAGTGGGATGACAAGAAGTTCAGGGTGCTTTATTGATTACTAAAGAACCCAAATCTATCAAAAAAACCTACCCCCCCCAAAAAAAATCCAACACCCCTGCCATAAAAAAACTCCAAACCCCAAAAAACACCAACGAGCAAAGCCAACCAAGCTACCAAGCTTGCTTTCCCATTTCTTTCTGTGTAACCTCTTAGGCATAAGGAAACTGTTAGATTTCCATGGTTTCTAGTGGTTAATTACTTGACTTGTTACGGAGATAAGAAAGGCTGACAGCACAGTCCTAAGACATTTGTTTCCCTGGAAAGCCTGTCTGAATTTGAATATTCCTTGATGGAATTTATTCTTTCTTTCTTT
>QWTY01056181.1:0-10385 GCA_008033365.1 Pseudorectes ferrugineus
GGTGTCTGTAAGTTGCAGTTGAGAAGTTGATCTCATCCGGGCTCCGCATCGGGGAATTGCTCGCCATGTCTCTCGCTGCTGGCCACGCGGTCCCTGCCGGCACCGCACGGCCGGCCCTGGCCGCGTGGTCCTCGCCGGCACCGCACGGGTGGCTCCAGCCTCAGGAGGGCCCCGGCTGTGCGGTCCCGGCCTCAGGAGGGCTCTGACCGCGTGGTCCCAGCCTCAGAAAGGCCCCGGCCGCAGGCAGCTCCCAGTGGCCCCCACCGGGATGGGCCCCGGTGGCCTCCACCAGGATGGGCCCCAGCGGCCACCTCACCACCCCTCGAGAGAAGAAAGAGAGCTTCCCGCTGTTTTTTCCTTTCTTAAATATGTCATCACAGAGGCGTTACCAACTTCTCTAATTGGACTAGTAACCCACTCATTGTCAGAGACTTCAGCGACTGGCTCTGTGCCGGACATAGAAGTTTCAAGCAGCTCTTCTCCTGCCCACTAAAACCAGCCTGTGTTAAACCAACACGATGAGCTGCTAGACAGAATCAGAGTCTGATATCACGTGCCATTCAAAATTCAAAATCAGATAAATCTGCAAGCCATACAACACCACCAGCAGCTTTCTCAAAAAATTCCAACTTTATTCCAAGGAACTGCTTTAGGCACATTTCCTCATGGAATCATGGAATCACAGAATGAGTCAAGTCAGAAGGGATCATAGCAGTTCAACCTCCCAGCTCAAGCAGGTCATCCTAGGGCACATTGCACAGAATTGTATCCAGACGGCTCTTGAATACTTAAAAATAGTTCAAAATCAGGGAAAAAACTGAGGATGGATACATCATGAAAAACAATTATCAGAGCAAAGGATTTTGAGAAAAGTTAAACTTTACATCCCTATTCAAGAAGAAATTCAGCATCACCAATTGTATAAGTTGATTTCCATTCATAATGTTTATGTCTGAGTAGCACTGGATACCCACTGTAAGAACCAGAAAACCTCTTCTAAGAATGTGATGAGATACTCCAAATCAGTGGTATTAAAAACATGTTACTATGCATAAGGGACCCCTAGACAAATTGAACTTTCACAGTGTACACCCTAACTGCTTCCTCCTAGAAGTGTCTGATTTATATCATTAAACATACTCAAGTACAGTTATGGTAATTTATTCTTGAAAAACATTTAGTGGTAGCTGCAACATCGGCCAATGTTATATAGCCAATTACCATACACAATATTTGTGTGAACGCACACACGAAGTATTTAATAAGTTTAAAACCTTTTACTTAATTGAGTCCTTGCAAGACCTTGTAAGCAAGAGTATTATAAGGGCATTAAACTTCACCCCAAAGTTATTGATTTAGTTCTTGTCTGAACAAAAGGTCAGTGTAGTAGGCAATACCTAGGCTGTAACAACTGGCTCCAAATCCATCCTTCCCATGCCCAGTGCACAAAAGAGTGTATTACTCCTGGTTAGCCAACCCTATTCTCATCAAAAGCCTGGCATGACTGTGCATGCCGGGGCAGACTGGAATATAAATGGTTAATGACTCAAACAATTGGCCATTTGCAGTAGCCACCCAGGTGCAGAGTAGGTGCACACCCATCACCAGAGGCTACAGATGGGTGTTGAGCAAGATAAGGGAAGAGGCTGATAAGAGGCAAATCCTGCAAGGAGGGATAGTGCTTTTTATGGTGCCAATGTCCTTACATCAGTGGTTCACCTGTGAAACTCCGCTCCAGGGCAGAACTCCAGACATCCATATGCCTGAAGGTAGTCATTGCCACTCCCGAAGTGTCCCATGATCCACAGCATTACATCATTCGGCGTAAAACTTCCTGTCACAGAGGAGGCACCTGGGCATTACCACCAAGCCTGAGCAGTTGACAATTCCCTTTGGAGAGACTGTCCTGCCGGGTATGATGCAAAAAGGAAAACAGAAGGCAAGTCTTACTCCAAGTATTTTACACTGTATGCTTATCATAAATTAGAATTGATCTAAATGTCTTGGCTTTTCACCTCTCTTCCCATGGTTGTCTGAATGGATTTAGTTTGTTATTTCTTGATGCCAGAAAATGGAAATCTGTAGATGATCAAGATAAACTTTAGAAAGAAACACACGTTTTCAAAATATTCCCATTTATGCAAGAGAGAATTGAAAAAATAAACAAACAAGAAAACCCTATACCTACCAAACTTCACAAGCCACAAAAAAGATGATAATCATATTGAGAGGACATTAAATTAAGCCCGTGAGACTAGACTAATGATCATCTGACTCTTTTAATGGAAAGGTTTTTTCATTTTATGATGGCAGGGAGAGATAGTATTTGCTTTTGGTGAAACACTAAGATTGCTTGACAGGAGACATTTGCAGTAAGCAAGCTGTATTTTTGTTTTTACTTAACACTTTTGTGAGAATAACATATTATGCGAGTTGGTGTTTAAATATGCATTGCACATAATCTTGCTCGAGGGTGTATCAAATTGCACTTCTAAGAATAATTGAAAATTACACAATACAGATTTGAGAGGAAATAGTAGCATCATAACAGAGTAGGCAAGCATTTTAATACAGCTGCTGCCATTACTTCTGAAATGTTACAGTCATTATGGAGATCTATGTGTGTCATTTCCTCAAGACCAAAGAAAAAGCTGAAGTTTAGCAATGTGTTGGGATTAGAAAGTAATTTTTCCCAAAAGGACAAAAAGTTTATTGGGTATGCATATTCTTATTCCACAGTAAAGGCAGTTCACACACCGTACATGGAGAAGTTTATGCAAGAAGGAGGGGAAATGTATTTCAATTTTTATCTTAATTCAGACAAAAGCGTCAATTTAGTTAGTCAGGTATTTCTTGGGGTTTTTTCCATAAATCCCTTTTTTTTTACCAAAAGAGAAAGTTGTAACTGGATTTATTGCTAGAAATTATTACTAATAGGAATGTTTTTTCATCTCTCAGAAGTTATGGTTAAAAAGGAATAATTCTAATTAGGCATAACATTCACTATTAATGTTTTTCTTAATCATTACACATTACATCTTCTCTCATCTAATAGTAACTTCATCATTTTTCAGAACATATTTAAAAGATAAGAAACTAAAACTCAACACTGTTTGGCTGGGAAAAATACTTATCCCTGGCTGAAGTTAAAATCCTTTCATATGACACAGGTCATTATTATCAATAATTACAAGCAGCATTAGATTCTTTATTTGTTAGAAGTACACACCTCACAGAGTTTGTCTTTAAAAGGCTGCATTCACTACATCCTGATGTTTTGTATTGGTCACTTATCTTGTATTTTGTATAACTACATTATGCAAATAATTTTAAAATTCTTTTTCTGTCGCAAAAGGCCTACTGCTTCCTGAGCTTATATGCAAAATATATATAGGCTCATAAGTATATACCTATACATATATATATATACACACACACACACTTGTCTATATATATGTATTATATCTGTATCTGTTTCTATCTCTAAATAGATTGATATACACACATTTGTGTATATACGTATATATAAAAATATTGCTGGCTCATTTAATTTTTATCCATCAAAAGACAGCATGTTAAGTTGAAAGAACTGAAGACTACTGTCTCTGGCATTGCTCTGAAGTCAAAAGAAAAGATAAGAAGATTCTAAAAGTAGTCCAAACTGGGAAAATACCCTCATCATCAAATTAGACAAAAAAAATCTTAGAGTTTTGGCACAGACTACACAGCAACGTGTTACATTTTCAAAGAAAGTGCTAATAAGTGGGACACTGACTGGAAAACATGCCACCAATCAATATGATATGAAGAATTGGAGTGGAATTTCTCCTCAAATCTAATGATTTGTAGACGGACATTCTGTATCTGTTACATTCTCTGTCAAGAAATAAGCAACATCTGTGTGACTGATTAATTTCTGATTAAACCTGTGGAGCATGAGGTGAATCACAGAGGCACCACAGCCTGGCAGCAAAGGGAATCCACTCAGGGGTCTCCAACAAGCATGTTGGTTCCTTAGGTAGAGGAGGATTCAGTCTGGCTCTTCCTGAATGGCTGGTTATTTTGGGCTGAATGAAAATAGCACACTGAGCCCTTTGCTCCCCTGTCCCTTCTGTGTTCAGAGCAGAGCAGGAACCTGCTTTGTGTCTTACATGTTTTTTCAGACTGGAAAGCATTTCCTACCCAGAACTAATTTTAGACAAATAATCTTGTTTAAAGTTAATTTCTGCTAATTACAAGGCCTTTGTACTTCTCTGGCTTTATTTCTGAAGAACTCTAAAAATTATCTTGTATGGATTCCCCACCTAATCCTGTTTTTTAAGCGGTGTGTAATCTCTACCATGTATCATTTTGAAAACATGTCTTGATCTCATAGCAAATGAAAGGACAATAGCTTGAAGCAGTGTTGTGGTTTAGGAAAGTTAGTCCCCAGTTTAGTGCTCCCACTGAAACACAAAACCATGCTCTGTTTACTCTCTCCTCCCTCCCTCCTCCTATCCCTATGGGTGAGAATTGGAGTTAAATTTAAAAATTCAATAGATAAAACTTAAGTTTTCCTATTCAAGCTATTTCTACACATAAGTAGTTTAAATTAAAGACTGTAAGAAAAATAAATTTCAGTAACAAATCTTTAAGCAGCAAGAAGAAACCTTTCATATTCTAAATGTTTTATAAATTATGTAAATGAATCTGTATCTCCATAACTCCAAGACTATTCATTGCTTTAGGTTTTATCTTTTGAAGGGGTTGTATGTTTGTAGGTATGCCTCTACTATTCCTATGACTGTGTGGCAATGCTTTTCATTTTGCTGTTTTTCCATGGGGTCTGGCTCCCCAGCACTGTCAGGACAAGAAGTTTCACTTACCAGTACTTAACTGACAAAGTCCACATTAACACATCAACACTTCTGAAGACTTCCTCAAGCTCTGCAACTTCCTTAACCTGCATCTAGAGTAGACATAAAAGTGAAGGGGAAGCAATAGCAGAGAAGAAGCAGAACCCAAACTGAGGGCTTCCTGAAGAAGCATGAAGCTTTTCTTGTGAGAAGATGAAACCTAGGCTGAAGAAGCATGTTCTCTAGATGGGTATATGTATTTTAAAGAAGCTCTTTAAAGAGCTGTTGTATTCACACTGTGGTTATGATGGTCCGTTTCTTACTCTGCAAACAGACAAAATTTCTGGCGTGCAAGGAGTGGTTTATACGTCATTGTGCACACAAGACTGCATCAGGACTGCCAAAACTTTATCTAGACCTTGCCACAGAGAAATGTTCTGAGGTCTAGACACATGGAGAAGAACCTCTGTTGCATTTTAAATCACAGCAGGCCCAAAACACTGCAGCTGATGAACTGAATATCTCTAACCAAGATGCCTGGTCTGCAAGTGGGGTCATCCGGGAATTTTACCCCAAAGGCAGAAAAAATCATTAAGCCATTTAGTCGAAAGTGTATCTCTAAAGAAGACTAAGGGAAAGATGCACCTAGACCTTTAATTGGGAAATATAGGAAAAGTAAAAAATCAGGGAAAGAAAAGAAAACGGCAAGTTTTTTCCCAAATGTTTTTTCAGTGCCTCAGCCTTGAAAGATAACTTGTATTTCTTCTGTGTGGTTTGGCACTCAGCTGACAGGCACCATGTCTCCAGGGAATCTTAAGAATGCCACAGAGGTGGTATCTATCTTTATTTTCTTGTGTGCACTGAGGAAAGCCCGCAGATAGGAAGATAAAAGCTTCTCTGCAATGAAAATATGAAAATGCTGGAAGAGAACAGAGGTGAGGGAAGAAAGGACACTCCAGAGCTGATTGGAACATGATTTAAGGAGTCTGACCAGAATGAAAAGCAAGAAAAATAAGGAAAAAACAAATTAAAGGAGAGAGGAAAGAAACTGGCCTGAAGGAATATTTATAATTAAAACAGTTTAGAAATATAATTTTCTCTATTCAATTTGCATGTTTCTAACCATAAAGAAAAACCCCTGCCACACATTTTCCAATCAGCTCTAAAGTACAAGGCTGGAACATAAGCGTCTACCTAAGAAAAGTCTAAATCATAATCTCTCAAAGAAGCCAAAGCCAAGAAAAAAATGTATGTACTTACATTGCTTTTCCTGAATGTAATCTGTGCGGCATCTGTAGTGGCCAGCTCCTTCATGAAGCCAAAGAAACCCAAAACAAAAAAAAAGCCAGGTTAGTTTAAGATGTATTATAAAAGTCTAATATATAAGAATTCATAAGGACCGGCAGCATTGATATAAAACTTATTTGTGACCACAATTACTGGAGACAACAGTTCACATCAAGTACTTATGTGAGTGAACAGGACAGAAAACAGAAGGTAATTTGTCACCTAAAAATTGTTTAAGCTCCTTTAGCTAAAGCCTCTTGCTGACATAAAGCTTTAACATGTATCTAAGCTATAACAAGACATCTGATTGGTATTATAATCAGAAAGTGGAGGATGTAACAAAGATATTAAGAACAGATCGTCCTCTTGCACGAAGGGATTGCAGTTCATGTGATTTCCACGAATATAATTATCTTTCTGTTAAAAGCTCTATTACCATCATTAATGGGTAAAGATGTAAGGAAAGAGGTAGGAGGTATATAAGTTAAGGTGTATATATCATTAATTAAAGTGTATAGGCAGGAAGATGGAAAAGATGGAAGGAATATTCAGGTCTTCCTCAAATAGTGATTGCAAAATAGAAAAGCAAAATCTGCTGTGACATTGCCTCATCTTCTAGAACTCTATTTCACTCTTACAACAAGATTCCAGCTTCACAGGTAACATGCATACAACTATAGGACTATAAAATAAACACACTTGAACGCAGTCAAGAACAAAACTGAATGGAAAAATGTCCACTTACTTTTCTGTTTAGTTCTGTACTTAACAGCCACACTTCTATTACATCAGTTTCAAACTGTTATTTACAGAAAAGTCAAGAATTTTGTAATGCAAAGAGGTTAAAGTACAAAAAAAACTAGCTAACCCAACAGACAGACAGACAGGTATATAGATAAATAATGAATGCAAATACTTCCTTGACATAATTTGCCATTTAATCCCTAGAATTATCAAAGCAGGTTTCTGTAAGAATGAGAACACCAAAGCATTGCAGTCAGCTTAGCTGTTAGACCTGGTTAATGTCAACTACCATACTACATTGCTTCATGTACATCATTGGGCAAGCTTGTGCATGTGTTCCCTGCCCCACAATACACTAGCTGGAATATAAATCAGCACTGTGAAAACAAAAGCTGTGGCTAACCCAAGGAATCACACTCAGCATCTGCTCCAGGGGTAGCAGTGCAGTTATAACCTGCCCTAGTACCTGGGCTGGTTCTTAAGATACTCAAACCACAAAAGCGCTACTTCAAGGCAGAAGCGTTACCTCGTGGTATGTGCACCCTCACTCCTTAGCAAGCACAAGCCTGCCCAAGGGAGCAAAGGCCCCTTAGCTCCTGTCCCTTCATCAATCCATGTCTGAGCATTGTAGAAATTCACATATGTACAGATTTTGCTGAGATGTGAGGCAAATTAATTCAGAACATTAACTTCTTCACTGAGTCAGGGGCAGAATATCCAAATTTTTACTGAATCTAACCCTCACTTCTGTTTGCAAGTACATAGAGAATCACATCTTAATATATTCTAGCAAAGACAAAGCTGTAAAATCCATACACTACGGATTTTACACACCAAATGCCATCTAGAAGCTGCTATAATTGGGAAAAGATCCTAAGTAAGGGCAGCAAACAAGCAACACTGCATTCAACACAAAATAGCAGTAACACATCAAGCAACAGTTAAACTTGTAAGTCACAGAAAGATGCAAACACAGATGGAAAAGGAAAAGACATGCCTACCTTCCCTTCTAGTCTTAACAGTTGAAATTGATTTCCCACAAAGCTCCTTAAAGGTCATAAGCAGGAGCTTATATCAATAAGCAGAGTGATTAATCACACTGTCTAGTGCTTCAACACAGACAGGTAAAGTTCCACATACTGCATAACATAATCAGCTGATTAAATGGGATCCTACACAAAACATGCCTTCACAGATATAGACAATCAAGTAACAGTAAAAAGAGAGAGATTACTGACTCCAAACAGAAGTAAAATCTCTTCACTAAAGGCAGCAGAATTAAGAAACAAATTAATGATCTTATAAAAGGAAGACTCTTGAAAGAGTAGCACTTGAACACGGCCTGTGTTGAATGCTTTTAAATTGAATGATATTCCCTTTCTATTTACTGCATGGAATCAGTCTCTTATTACTGTGAATGTTCTTGTTGGGCTTGTTAAAACTGCATAATTTATTTCCTAAAGTCTCAGAGTCACATAGGGTTTTCTGCCTTCTAAGGGAAAAAGAAGATGATGAGACAACACTATAAAACTGCTAAGTAGGTGTAATAGATCTCCATCTGATATAGGAAAAAAATGAGTGGAAAAATGAGAAAAGTTACTGTTTGAATTTAGAAACTCCAATCTCAGTCTAAATCATTGCTACAAATGGTTCCTTGATATGTTTGATTTTTTAAATCTCCTAAAATAGATGCAGGCGTCCATCCCAAACTCTGATAATGAGTAAATTATCAGGCATTAGTGTGTTACGTGGCTACTACTTGCTGCACTGGAAGAAAGATTCTGCCAATGTTCCTGGCTTTTCTTAATTGTTCTTAATAGCAATCACAGAAATATAGTTTACCTCCCAGCAGACCTGGACAAACTATGTAACGAGATAACAAGCCTGAGTGTTTCCAAATTACAACCAAAAGCAGCAAGAAACACTAGTAAAGTTACGACTGAATAAAAATCAGTAAGGGAAACAAACAATGATCAAAAAAGTCAATGGGCTTCAGGTCAGGGAGCCAATCATTGACATAAATTCACTGACATTACACAGAGATAGTAAGAGAATTTATGGCATTACTCTACAATGAAGCACAATGAAGGAAACTCTTGTTGAGAGGCAAATATATGTAAACAAAACCAAACTGACATAATGCTAAGAACTCAAATACTTTAATAAGTTAAATACTCAGAGATATTTAAAAATGAAAATCACCAAAATACCTTCATCCTGCAGGTTTCTATATTTCTTCTTATATCAAAGAGGAGCTCACTTGCTCCCAAGCTAATGCATCAAATCCTGCACCTCATCTATTTTTTAAAAGCCTCAAAAGTTCACAGTAGTCAGACACTTCCAACCCTTTAAATATGCCCTCCTTGTCTGTATCCAGTACATTTAACCATCTGAGCAGTAAAACACTGCTTTCAAAGCCAGTCACGGTGATTTTCCCTGCCAGGTGCATTCCACTATGGCAAGAAAGCCAAAATACCCATATGCAGAAGTATGCAGTAATTACAGCAGAAATTTAATATTCTCCCAGTAAAAAATGCAAAAACCAAACAAAAACACGGAAGACCAAGGACATATAAATTTCGTAAGTCCAAATATTACTTATTTTTCCCTTTGTACACATATTTTCACTAGACAATTTTGCTATAGAAAGACTTTTTCAAATATCATCTACCTTTAGTCTTTGATCCATCATGCAAACCTGGCTAAAGGACTGTAGCCACAATATACAACTTTCAAATCCTGAACTGCTCTGTAAGAGTATCTTCAGAGGTCTTGTGAAGTTTAGATCAGAATAGGCTTTGAAGAATAACACCTCCCTGTCTTCCTGCACCAAATATTGGCTTCTCCACCACTGATAAACTTCACAGTAAAATAAGGAGGTTAGATGCTTCACAGAGCAGCTAATTTGTTTATCTGCAAACACACACAAAGCCCAAATTTTCTGCCACTGGCTTTCTGACTGAAAAGCAAGTACACTAAAAAGAGTCATAATAAGATTCAGGCTATAATCGGGGAGGAATCATGTGTATTGTCCTGGTTTCATCTGGGAGGGAGTTAGTTTACTTCCTAGTAGCTGGCACAGCGCTGAGTTCTGGATTTAGCATGAGAATAATGTTGATAACACCCTGATGTTTTAGTTGTTGCTAAGCAGCTGCTATAAGTCAAGGAATTCTCAGCCTCTCATGCCCTGCCAGTGAGAAAGCTGGAGTGGCACAAGAAGCTGGGAGGGGACACAGCCGGAACAGCTGACCCAAAGTGGTCAGGGCGACATTCCATGCCATATGACATAATGCTCAGTATATAAACCGGGGAGAAGGCTGGACAGGGCTGCTGCTTGGGAACTGGCTGGGCAGCAGCTGTTGAGTGACAAGTGGGTGAGAGGGGCTTCATCGCCAGCTGGGGTTACACCACCACACTGTATAAAACCAGTTCTGGTTAAATCTGAACTACAGTACTTGTGAAATAGAAACCAAAAGGAGAAATTAGCATAGCAAATGGTTACACACATGTTAAACTTAG